>JAVCKT010008122.1:4537-23406 GCA_032273925.1 Rhynchotus rufescens
CTTCCCCTGAACTCTGAAATGTCTCACCTGGTTGGTGGGGGAAGAACATTTTTGACATATATCAAAAATATATACTATATATGTATATATAGAGACTGTTGAAAAAAATATATTTATATATATATAATAATTATTATTGCATTTATCTTGCACAAAAGATGCTTGATCACTAGAATAATGCTGATCTTTGTTTTAACAAAACAGTATAACATATCTTAGTTGTTATATCTTGTTTTTCTTGTGTTTTTAATACTAAGATAACAGTCAAAGATCTGACCTACTGGGCTCAGATACCTGCTAGGCAATGATACCTGTTTGTTCTCACCTGCATCTTGCACTGATTTAAGCCTTGAAAAGTGCTGATTGCTCCTCTTCTATCTGGAGGCATAAGAGAAACAAAACCGAGAACCCTTCCATATATTTAAATAACCTTCAGTCTCTCTAAATTGCATTTCAAAGGTGATAGTGGTTCTTTTATGAAACATTCATAATAACATCCTGCTTTCAATAGATATTATATTCTGGAATTAACACCTCATTATGAAACAACTAGGGGATTATCATTACAAGTCAAATCTTTAATTTCTGGTAACCTAATGTCACTCACCCTAAAACAGTATTAAAAAGCTGAATTATTCAAAATCACTGTTAGACCTTCCAGAGTCCTTGCCCCCTTAATAACATGGCATGTAGATTTGATCACTATTTGAGTCTGCTTCCCTAGTCTCAAGACCCAGCTGTGCTGAATAGCAAATATCTCCATTTCAAGAGGGAAAATGGTTGTGCTAAAGTAGTTCTCTCCAGGGGTCAAAATACTTCAGAAGGGCATTTAAGTGGCTATATGTTATTGAGCGGAAACATCAGCTCACATATTATTGATCAGAACTGTATGGCTCTGTTGAAAAGATGTCTGCAGCAGTATTAAGTGCTGAGACAGGGACCAAGTGTTGTGCATTAAAAAAATACTATCCATCTGTTGCCAAATCTTAGATACATGAGCAATCACAAGCTGTAGCACAAAATCTAAAATACAACCTTTGCGGCGGATGCATCAGGGTCATATTCAGTGCCACTTCCTCAGTTTCACACTGCTTAAGATAGACAGTCTTTTGAATATTGATTGAAGCAAGCAGCAGTCGGTTTGCTTTCTGCAGTTTTGCAAAGAGAATGTAATACATACTTATCTGGAAATTTGCTCTTGGAAGCATAAATATCCTACTTTTTTTTTTTTTTTTTTTCTTCTCTTCAGAAACACCAGTAACCTGTTCCAATCTCATCATTAAAGCAGGTAGCCAAGTACAAGTGAAATCACTACACCATCAGCTTACTTTTACTTTTGAGCTGTAGACAGTCACAATACACCATGCATTACGAGATTATAATGTTCAATATATCTGAACTGGCTGAAACTAATGCAGTTCCCCAGACCTTCCATCCTATTAATTTTTCATACAATGACTACATCAAAAGCCACCCTGGAAGAAGTCTAGCAGCCCAGGCTGCACTTCTGCTAGAGTGCTCAAGGAAGGGTTTGGGTTGATGGGTTTACAGAGGAGGTAATTTAATCCTGGCCCAGTATGGCAAACCCAAACCAGCACAAAGATGTGACGGTAGACTGGCCTAAATGTTTGTATGTTCCAGTGGCTCTACCTCTGCAGGCCAGGATGACATGTGCATTAAACACAAAAAAAAATCAATATTGCTTAAAAGGAGCAGTCATGGCAGCTTCATGAACCCAAAGCACCAGCCATCGCAAAAGGGACTATTCAAAAACACATTCTGATACAGTGCCAGGAAAATCAATCAACCAGTGCACCAAAGCAAAGCTGGCAGATAATTTCAAAGTCAGCAGAGTTAGTTCTGTATCACACATATCATGACAACTTTTCTTGAACAGATTCAACAACACATGCCAAAGGAGGAGTTTGTATGGCGTGGTCACGCATTTCTGGGTTTAACTGACCTCTAGATGCTTTGTTTTGTTTTGTTTTGTCTGTCAACAGCCTGAGATAACTATTTCTTTGCCTGTAAGAGGACAACAGAATGAACTTCTCTTTAAAAAAATAATACACTGTAAGGAAGAAACCAAAATTCTACCTGGGGATGGATCACAGTGTCTACACCTCAGTTCCTTGAATAGTTCATTTACTAATTTCCCAAAATGAAAATTGAAATCTAATGGAAACACCTTCATACTTCCGATGAAAATTACTCAGAGGAAGGAAAATGTAACAGATACAGCTCTTTCACAGTAGAGAATTAAAAACCTAGAGAAGCAATGTCTCCATCCAGTGTCAAACAACTCTTACTAGTAAAGAGTTAAAGAGTATCTAGGTCAGCCTACAGTCTTTCCTGCGTACCCTCAGCACTGGCTATCGGAAATGCTGTGTGGGAAGGCCAGGGAACTAAACTCACAGACCAAATGACTCAGACTGCAGCAGTTTAATGATACTTCTCTTTCTTGAATTATCCCTGGGATTAAAGAATCCACGCCCTCAACATGAAACCAAATCATAGCAAAAGGAAGAAACCACAGATCACTGGTCAAAAAAAAAAAAAAATCTAGAAAGTTAATTACTAATGGGAAGAGACAGAGACCTTTCCTACAACATAGTGTATGGTCAGAACTGCAGAAGGTGAAGAGCTGGAGCCTCAATCAGATGTTCTTCTGAAAGCCCTAGTGGGGATGATCTCAGCAACAAGAATGTCAGAACTGTCTGCCAAAAAAATCAAGGAGAGCTGTCACAGCCAAATGTTGACCTCTACCGCTAAAGGAAAGCGGCTCGAGGTAAACAGCCTCGTATTTCCTCCATCACTGAAGAAGTTAAACGCTGTGTTGTTAGACACCTATGGAATAAGCATAACTAGAAGGACACTAGAAGGTTCTGGAGAAAGCACAACCAGTAACCAGGGCCCAAACATAAATCCAGCTAAATTTCAGAAGAACAATTAAGAATTTGGGAAATTCTGTCAGACTGAACAACATGAAAGTTTGGAAAGTATGAAGTATGAATTAACTGAAGAAAACACTGCCTCCTGATCGTAAAGTTAAATTATGACAATTCACTCACTCTGCACATAGATATTCACTTCCTGCTCCCTTACTTACAAAAAGCAAAAAATAACATCCTAAATATCACAAAAAAGAGCAAAGCTGAAACACTCTAAAGGCACTGAAAAGTCTATTACAGGAAATCATAAGTTGCATTCAAAGAAATAGAAACTGAAATTGTTTCACAACCAAAATTTAAGTAGAATCAATGTGGTGAGATCTGAAAAATAGCACCAGATTGTTGTTTTTGATTTTATTAGTATATTACAAGGTACACCCCAAGCTAATTATAACAAAATAAGCATTTTGGTTCACTATATTTTTTGGATGCAGTTCTCTAATTCTAATTGAGTTATTTCATCTTTATGTATGTACCAATCAGCATGAGGTCTGCTTCAAGCTTTTGCCTCAAATGCAATTTGTTGGTTAAATGGAAACACTGAGAGGGGAAAAAAAAATAAAGTTTTTTCTTCTTCTCTAAAAGGAACAAGTCAAAAACTTTACTTACTCTTCCTATCTATCCAAGAACGTTTTAACACCTTAGGCCTTTTCTGGGTCCACTGAAACCTATTTGCTTTTTGTACCTTATCAGTTCAACCAAAATTCAATCATCCCAAACACTTGCTACTAGCTGAATGCCAATTCCAGAGTGGAAAAGAGCTAATTAGTGATTACAGCTGATTAGTTGATAGATAAGGCTCTCCCCTCTTCCACTGAAAGTTACTCTTTCCAAAACATTTTACAATATTTGCAAAAATCTATAATTCAGAATAGGTTTCCCAGACTTCAAAGAGAATTAACAAATATTTAACAGAATAAGCCATTAAGGAAATGGGTGGAAAAATCTTTGGAATTTCTCATGGAACAAAGTTGCATGCAATTCACTGGGGAAGAAACACAAGACTGAGACAGACTATTGTATATTTTTATAATGTCAGAGCTGTGAGTCTTTGGAAGATCTTCAAAAAGAATTGATCCTGATTCACATCAAAATAATAAAGAGCACATTCATGCTGAGGCCATGGTATGATGATAGATTGCTTTCAGTGGCAGGACTGGCTAATGGCATTTTCCTCCTACTACTTGGTATTGCAACATGAAATCCTTGTAAGCTGCTGCTGTCACTGGAAAAAGGGAACATGGAACAATAATTTCTGTCTCAACACTTAAGATCTTTAAAATATAGCAAATACAGCTTGGCAACAACTAAGCAAGCCTTGAAAAGGAACTTATGACAAAGCCATTCTGCAATACAATAAAACTGTACAGCATCAAGTGTTAGAAGCATCGGGTGTCAGATATAGGCTATCTGAAAAAAAATGCCACTGGTTTACAAGCATTCCTTTTGAAATCACAGTTTTGCAAAGAGCAATGTGGGGAAGGAAGCAGAGCTGACTGCGTCATGTCCGCTGGATAACCCACCCTTGCTGATACCCTCAGGGCTGGACGAGGAAGAGCCGCTCTTCTCCCTACCAGATAACTCAGCCTCCTTATCCTGACCTAATGCTTTAGAGATCCCGCTGTTGTGCACGGTGCTACTACAGGTCTAAAAGAAGGGGAAAGGAGGAAAAGAAAAAAAATAAAAAATAAAAATAAGGGGGGGGGGGGTGGAATATAAGGAGAAAAAAAAAAAAAAGAGAGCTGCTTTTTTTCTTCTTCATGTTTTTGTTATTTCAAAATTGCCAAACTGATTTCCAGACTCCCAAAGCTCTTTAGTTACTATACCAGCAGTAGAAAAAGAGTCTTTCACACCAGAAATAGTTTGGACTTTTTTTGTTGTTGTTGTTGTTGATAAGAAAATTTCATTTCTGATATTTAGGGTTTGAAAGTAAAAACCCTTGGATTTCTCCAGTATTTGTATTATCCTGTATGAAGCAAATTATTTCTCATGCTTTCATATCTTCTGTTAACACTGCATGCTATTCTATTACTATTTTATTAACTGTTCTTTCTATTACTACTACATTCACTCCAACATTAAAGGAGAAAAAGAATGTCTGTATTCCCATATGGGAATAATTGCTGTCATTTTGTTAGACTTGTGAAAGTTTGTTAATAACTATGCATTTGAAACATGCGAAATGTGTAAAGCTAAGGGAACAATGTCCTTCCAGGCAAAAACATTGATCCACTACCTTATCTTTTAAAGACAGCATGTACAATTACAATTACAGAGCTTCCCAAAAGATAGAAAAGTATTTTAAAAGAACATGGATTTGGGACTAATATGAGTAAATTTAAATGACAAAAAAAATCAATTAATGGCAGAAATTATGAAGTAATTAAATATAATTATTAAGTTAATGTTAAGTGAAATAGCACAGAATGTTTATCCTGGGTTTTTTTTCTTATAGCAATAAATGAACAGATTGCAAGTTTTTCTTCTTTTGAGAAAGTCAAATTCTAAAATGAAAATGAGAGGAAATGGAAAGGACATGACAGGCATACAATTACAACATACTACTTTTACTAAAATTGTGATCCTGTAAATGATTAACTCTTACTCTCACAGGCAATTTCAAACGGATCATTTGTACCAGTAACAGCATCAAAACAGACCCTAAATGAAATTATTCTTTGCTTTATGGAAACTTACTGCAACAATATCCCCATTCAAAGGAAAATTTGCCTTTTTTCCTCCCATTTGCTGAGCAGGTATGTGCAAAGATTAAATTTTTAAATGATGAAATGTTAATTCTTCTCATAGCAGTACCTTAGAAATTTAATTTCCTACAGGATCCATTTGAGTCCCGAGTAAAGCACTGTTCAAACTGAACTGAGGCAGGCGACATTTTTGAATGTCAGAACAGGATAGAATTTTAGAAGCTGTGGGAAAACAATTGAGGAGCTAGGATTACTATATGTTTTTTGCTGGCGGTGGGTTGTTTTTAGATAAACACTGATTTTTCCTCTTTCTATCCTCAATTCTAGGTTTAATTGCTTTACTTGCTCACCTACATTTGCTACTGCTTTTATTTTCCAGGTAAAATACAGACACTTATCTGGTTTTCTTAAAATCTGGTGGTGTTACTTTTTCAGCTCTAACAGCTACTTGGCATGCTGCAATGTAGCAAAAAACAATTATTACTGATCCCTTGAAAAGTTACTTAGATGACGACTGATCTTCCAATGTGTCAACATCAGATGGCTCATTTTTTTTCCATTTTAAAGAGTTAACATTGCATAATTCAGAGCTGACTAGAACTAACCTTTTACAAACAAGCTCAGAATTTGCAAGATTTCTGAGCTGTGTGTAACTACATTAGATTACATTAGCCATCAGACACATGAATCTGTTTGCAAATACTGTCGCTGCTTCCTTTTCAGCATGGTAGCCTGAGAGAAAGAAGAGTTTTATGCAAGGGTGCTAGGGTAGAAAGCAGTGTAGACTCTAAGCTGATTTAGCTCTGAAATGGTTTCTGGCTTGGGCTTATGTATGCGAGTCTGCTGCTTAAACTATCTGTTGTTAACAGAAGGGACAGTTTCTGGCATCGGCATCATGGAATGCACTGGAAAACCTGATTAGTTCTTTTAAACATTTACAGGAGTCCACTAACAACTAAACAAGCCCCTTCAAAACGTTCCTGGAGCTCGGGTTATCCCGAGGAGCGCTCTTCGATGGTGGTAGTTTTCCAGTGCCTTTTCCTAATGCCTCTTTTACAAGCAGCTGCGGATGAAGCATTCCTTCCCCGCCCCTCTCCTCCCTCGCCCCCACTTCCTAAAGGAAATTCCATGGGATCACCTCTCCGGGGGCCTCGCGCTGCAGCAAAGCTCTCATCTCCCGGGAGAGTTGGGGCTTGGGCAGGCAGCCGGTTCCTGCAGCTGGGACCAAAGTGCAAAGGGAGCTCCCAACTGCGCCTGTATTCAGATTTCTAGCTTTTAAAAGAGCTTTTTGCCAAAGGGGAATAGCTGGTTAAAATTGGGCTCTTGCCACTAAAGGAAAAACTGAGTTAGAATGTCTAAAGCAATCTTATTTTTGATTACATTTAAAGTTTCATCACATAACAGGAAGAGCATTAAAACTATTATATTTTTTTAAAACTCAAAGCATCTCAAGAGATTTTCTGCAACCAGAGGTTAGGACATTAAAAGACAACTTTTTTTTAAGTTGCTGTTTTCCAATAAATACATAAGGCTCCTTAATGTTAATCTACAAGAATATATTTTTGTGCAAAAAATCCCCTGGAGTGGATTTCATTTGCTCATGAATGCAAAGCTCGTGAACTTCACTTCTGTAAATGTTTGAGAGAAGACAGAGTCTTTCCTTTACACCACATCAGACTAGGCGCTTCATAATGTAAGCCAGGCTGAAAGTAGTCACTAAAAAATAAATATATAAAGGAAATTACTACTTAAGCCAAATATTAAACCTCCAGGCCAAGTGCAGTTCCCACGGCATACCATGCAGATGCCTCAGCGTTGACTACGGGAGCCAAACCCTAACAACACAAAGTATTTCAGCCCTCCGATCTGATCTGCACCTCTCCCCTGGAACTTGGGGGAAAAAAAGGCTCAGGTTTACAAACCTGAGCACTATCTCGTCTCAGCTACAGGAACAGCGTGTGCACAGGCGCTTAGCACTGCCACCATCAGCTACCGCCTCTGCCAGAGCCACCGTCACCGCTTTCCATGCGCAACCTCCGAAGAGCAGAGCTGGAGGACAGGGTGCAATTAAGGGAGTTTCTGCTGCAGATCGCACGTACTGAGCAAAACCCATGTCATTTAATGGTCCTTGAAGAAGGAATGAAGAAGATGGTGCTAGTACCGTATGGCACAGAGCTGCCCAATAAATCACACACTGCTGAACTGCTGAAGTATCCACCTCCTCCCACAGCCACATGACATGCGGCAAGCCAGGTGTTCTTTATTTAGAGAGGTTTGCAATACTACTACCAACAAAAATAAACACACACATGAACCGCCCAAAGAACTGATTTGTTGGGGTCTTCTTCCCACTATAAAAAGATAAGATCAATGTGATCTTGTCCCAGTATAACCAGGATTAATATTCATACTGACACAAATGGAACAGGATCTTAGACACTGATATTTCATTTTGTGATATGAAATGCTCTTCCACATAATTATGAACATTTCACTGCAGCTGGCAGACAAACCATGGAAGAGCAAAAGAAAATGGAGAATAAAGGAGAAAGGTTAGAAAAGGAAAAAAAAAAATAGTAAAATAAAATCTAAAAATAATAGAGAGGCAGAAGAGTTAACTACTCGGAAATCTCCAACTCGACTTTCTCTTGACCTGCACTGCCTGTCCTTAAGCAAGTCTTAACCAGGGCTACAGGCACATGGTGCCTAAGCACATGGACCAAACAGCAGTGTCCAACCCCCCTGCCCCTGCCCCTACCCAAGCCCCTTCTCCCAGGGGAGCAGACCATGGATAAAGCCATTTGGGAAAGTCCAGGCACTGCTGGTTTCTAATAAGATACGCTGAGCAAAATTAGCGGATTTTTTTGCTCATCAGTGACAGCGGTGATGACAGCTCCCTGCTACAGTAAATCCTGGAGCTCCGGTTCACAACTTCTCAATATGGAGCGTATCTGAAGGAAATAGGAAATGGCAGCACAGGGAGAGGTCACAACTGCACAGGAAGCGAAGAGCAGGGAAACATCCCTGTGCTAACGGCTGTCCCACGGCTGAGGAATCTAAGTATTTTATTAAGAGCAGGCAGTTTACAACTGAAACATTTTGGGGGTACTTTTACCCCAAAGCTAGGGTACGCAAAGCTCCAAGAAAATGAAACTCTAAGAAAACACTCTCATGCTGCGTGAACAAAATGACATTGCAGATCCAACTCAGATGTTTTAAAATGAGTATTAGACTGTCAGTGAAGCAGTTTTCGTTATGCATGTGTTTATGCAGCTGAAAGAAAGCCTTAAGAAACACCTCCCTCCCTCCAGACCATTTCCCAAGCGTCTGAGAAGGAAAGTCGGCCACTGCATGACTCTGTTTTAGTGTTCTGGCCATCCTGGGGCAGCCCAGTAATCTGTCTGGGTAATTATATCACTAACTTTGTTACCTTAAACCAGCTGCTTTCCTAACTGTAATCCCATTAAATGCTTGCATTATAACCCTACAGCAATAATTTAAGGGAGGAGGCTTGAGTGAAACAGTCCAGAGCAAAAACATATTTCACAAAAATATGATGTGGACTGCAAGCAGCTTGGGGCATACAACACAGATCGAGCAAAGGGCCCGGCACTGTGCAAATCACAAGTGGCCCTGCTTGATGATTTACAGCTCAATGTGGGAGCCTCAAGTTAAGCCTCAAAGCTCAAAAACCTCACCCTGGGCCTGGAGATTGTCAAGGGGTGATGGAGACTCTGCTGCAGCATCCTGGCTCAGCCATGCAAATGGTCTCTGCAGAAGTTTGGCATTGCAGGGATGCCACGCTGTGGGCTGCTACGAAGTAAATCACAAGCAAGAAAAAAGCAGAAAACATTGGGTTCTCCAGTCGTGTGGTTGGGGCATAAAGGTCACACGCAGCGAAGCACAGCATTTAGTGGGAGTCTGGAAAACACCTAGAAAATGTGTCAAAGCAAGCTACCAACTCAAGGCTGAATCTTATAACCTCCAATCCCTAAATCCGCATCACAGGGGCAGTCTATAGGACTGCAGGGAAATAACTGGAATGAATTACACCTTGAATTTTCTGATCCTCTGATACTAACTAAACTACAGGAAACAACTGTCCAACAACAACAACAAAACTAGGTTAAAAGGTGCAAACAAGCTCTAAATAATGCATTCACGAGCCAAAAGCCAGCACCACAGCTGAAGGAGACGTGCTGAGCAAGCAGAGCAAGTATCGGTAGCTGCCCCAAGGCTACCAGCAACCCTGCGCAGGCGGCACTTCCCAGCCGGGCTCGCTCCGGACAGCGGGCATCCTGCAACAGCACCACACGGATTGGGAAAAAAGAACAGGGTGAGAGAGCAAAGCAGAGCGGAGAGCGGCTGCAGAGAGTGCTTAGGGCACCACGGACACTGCCAAGGTTGGCCGCTTCCCCACAGGCTTCCCCAAATTGGGCTCATCCGCCGTTCACTCCAATTTCTCCTTTTTGCTGCTTTGTTCCCCCTTTCTATTTAGCTAATTTCTCCTGCGGAGACTCCTCCTGGAGAGATGGCATCTGTGGGCCACAGCGTCTGTGGCTTTGCCTGCCCTTGTGTACCTCACGGAAAGCTCTTGGGGACAGGGCTGACTCACACAACATCCCACAACAAGCAGGGCTCTGTTCTGAGCTGGCTGTTATGACAGTCTTGCAATAAGCAAAATACATATCTTATTCTTCCCCACATCCCTGCCCCTGGCACAACTGATATGAAGAAATCTGTTTTCCAAGCGCAGAACTGGAGTAACAGGCTGGATTTCAAACGGACTGTTCAGAAATGTGGCAGCTTCCTTTCCCCCACAAGAGCCAATAATGCAATAAGAAAATATCTGTGTTCCCACAGATGAGCCTCCGTAAGAAAAATATAATATGCTGTTTTAATCGTGGAGAAGGAGAGAGAGCTTCTCCAAACAGAGCACTGTAAAAAGAACCATGCAGATGCAGGTAAAGGACAGATTTGTAGAGACATATATTGGCAAAATTGCTCTCTGGCCAGGAAAGTACGTTTCCACAAGAACGGTGAACATTTGTTAACTGTATTCGTAAATACTGCACGGCTGTGCTACAACGGGAAAGCAAGCGCAACATTTTAATAACATGGTAAGAGGTTTCTCTAATGATTCACCAAAAACAATTAATCAAAATAAAAACATGTCAAAAAAAAAACAGTCCTGCTAGCTGTTGTGAGCAAGAACTAAAGCAAACAGATTGACTAAAGCAAATAAAAGTCACTGAATAACCAGACAAGAATTCTGTGGATTTTTCTGCACTGTATTTGGAGGCAATAAATTTGAAAATAACATTTCTCTACAATAACCATAATTTCTAACACATATTGGTACAGTACATGATACAAGTCCATGTTGTCATTTGAAAGGGAAAACAAGCAAACATTTACACTGTTTAATTCAAAGCAGGACAAAGGCTTATGTGATGCATGTAGTTTCACACATAATTGTTTATATCCTCTGGACAAAATAAACTTTTCCCCCTGCTAGGAGAAATGACACAACTAGCTCCATCTGAGATCACCAAAACTGAGATCATTTGAAGTCGGAGGGATGTTGGTAAGTACATAGGGGACGTTAAGTTCTGGAACAAATCAGGAACTGGTAAGTACGGACAAGACAATGTTTTTAGGTTCATATGAAGAAAACCAGATTGGATCAGAGGGAAAATTTGTGCAAGGGGATGTTGCTGGCATGTGCCACGATAATGATGGATTTTACCTATGCAGAGTTTTAACAACCCAGAGCTGTTTGTCTGCCTCGCCTGACAACAACCAACCAGTCCACGAGCAAAATTCCCTAACTAAGGGACAACAGAACAACCCTTCCCCGGTCTTCAGACCGCTTTCTGAGCACCCAGGGAAACCAGTCACCCAGTCAGCCAGCAAGACACTTTCTGCAATATATGGAGCAGTCTTTCTGTTCCTTCCGTATGAGGTTGGTATCAATGGCTCTAGCAAGTATCGCTTTTTAAGAGGGCATGAGCTAGTATTAGGAGTTATTATTACCCTAAAGCCTCTCAGTAAATAAAACATCTTTTATATTTTAGGCAACTTTAGAGAACTAAATGAAGTATTTTAGAGATTTTGAATAAACAGCATTTTTTTTCAATATCTTCTCAGACTCCAAGGTTTTATCCTTCGTTTATTTTGTGTTACCTCAGCTTACGCAATGAAAATGAACAATGTTTCACTTTCTCGTTATTTGATGGCTTAAAACTTTTTTTACTTTTTTTAGTTTTTTTTAATTAGAAAACATTGCAAATACAACTAGACCAAAAATCTATTTCTTCAGTTTAAAGCAGACAACCTCAAATCTACAAATAAACATTTATTAATTTTATAATCTCCAACTTTTTCTGTTTTTCTATGAATGAGCTGGTGGTATTAATTCAATAAAAACAGACAGAAAAGGTAAGACAGATAGTTAATTGATAACAATAAACCCAGAATGTATCTGTAGTTCTCTTTAGCGACATAAGAATATTTTTTAAAGGAAATTATAAGCATCTTAAGCTGCAAAGGATGTTCCAGCAAGGCAACCAGACATTACGACCAGGTCCGCTTACAAGAATATCTTGTTCTCTATTTCCAAGAAGTTTAGGCAGAATTGTAGGAGGGGAAAAAAAATGCATCTGAAACTAATTTATAGAAGTGAATTACTGCTCTTCCATGAACAAAGAGAGAGTGTTGTCATCTCTACCTTACTGAAACATTAACGTAGTTGCTAATGGGCTATGTTGGCAGTGAAGTCTAAGGCTCTTAATAGATTACCCAGATTTTGGAAAGACATTCCAAGTCTAAAAATCCTGGATATCTCTCTTGGTTCCTCAGTAGAAATGGAGAATTTTGATACAGGACTTCTCACAAGACATTTAAGAGAGAAAAATACCTGGCAGGATGGCCTGGTAATAATCCAGAAAGTGCGCTGTGCATCCCAGCACATGTTTTAAAAAAGTCAATCAAACTTGCAAAAAATGTGATCTTTAAACAGTATATAAACAACATAATGACACACATATTCTCTAGTATCCAACCCATACTTAAAATTAAGGAAGGGCATATGATATCCAAAACGAACAAACAAACCAAACAAAAAACCACTCACACATATTCATAGCACTGCCTGAGATCCTCCCGAAGCTCCTTGGCATTCCAGCTTTTAGTAAATGTTCTTACATGGGTGCCAACCCTATGCTGCCAGTGCAAATTAGCCTGAAACCAGGGTAAGCTCTGCAACACCAGTTATAGTTCACACTGATAGACAGTACTTGCTTGGGGAGCTGGCACTGGCAGATCTATGTTAGCAGTGAAGAGAGAGGGGTCTTCAAGTTCCCTATTTGGGTGCTAACTTGCACCTTTTGCAATTCCAGCAGCACCAGAAACAGACAGGATTTTAGGGAACCATAGCTATTTCTGAAGAAATGGGTTGTTCCTGTCTACCACTGTATTTGAGGCATGCCTTGCTTTTCCAAAGAGCCAAGCACACTTTGCTCTCCCTGATTTCTGTGGAAAACTCTCCTCACAGCACAGGAGAATTTTTATGAAAGGTTCTCTTTTTTCCCCTCCTAATCCATATCACTCACACCACACACCTACTATGAGTTTTTAAGGAATTATTTTATAATCTATATTGAAGCAGAATACTTACGGCTGGCATAGTTTAACCAGGTCCTGATCAGTGGTGCTCGGAGGCAGTGCTCTGATGTACAGGTTCGTTTTACTTAATTGATCCCATCCTGAGTTGCTGCTGCTACTGCTGTTGTTGTTACTGCTGGTGGTGCTGGGACTAGGAGGAGCCATCGGGTGGGCCGGTACGATGGACTGCTGCAAAGGGAAAACAGGGCAGAGTTAACGACAGGGAGCAGTCGCAATAGCACCTTGTCTCAGCGCTCCTCACCCTCAGCTGGGCTACCTTAAATTCGTGCACCATGTGTCTGCTTTCATAGCAAGCCCAGGGCAGGATGCATGGACATGTTCTACTGTGCCAACTATCATCTGAAGCACTCTCTACATGTGACACAGATTCAAATTATATATAACCTCTGCTCTGTTTTACTTGCAGGATTTTATAACTCTTCACTGAGGCGACCGATATGAAAATCAAGTAAGAAACATTGTTGCCCTACATTTTAATGGGTATGAACTACGTTTACTTCACTAAGACAATTCCACATGTCATAAAGGAATTTTTATTGCCTACATTAAGATTATGGCATTTATTTATCCAGAAATATAAAAAGGTTTTTTTTTTTTTTTTTTTTTTTTTTTTTGCCTCTATCCTGGCTTTGCATATCTTACTTGTTTCCCCTCTCTTTTTTTCTTGTTTGTTTCTGTCTTTTCTTTGTTGTTGTTGAGATAGAAAGGGAGCTTAGACAGCTCGTACAGACCAGATTTTTAAAAATAATTTTGTCCTTTAGTGTTATTTTCAAACTGCTGCTCTTCTCACTATTTGTGAATTATGTCAAGAAATAATTAAAGTTTCAAAAGGAAACAAGCACATAAACACTCCTATATATCCCTTAGTAATACTGTTTTTATTAAAACCTGACCCTAATGGAACTTTAAAATGTCCTACAGAAAATTCTCAATAGAGCTGTCTTAATCTTTTGCCTTAACCACAGAATAACAAGACACAGCGTAGGCAGTATTAAAACCAGGTCTGTGGTGGAGGAGTGTTTTAATACAGAGTACTAAAGTTGCCAGTGAAAACCTATGGACTCCAAGGTTTTCACTGAGAAGTATTTTCTGCATGAAGCCCCTTTCCTACAACAGCCTGAGTCTTCGTGGCTCTAGAAGTTGGTAGAGATGCAGTTTATGGCCCTCATAAGAATGATAGAAGGAGGTAGGTGGAAAAAAAGAAAGAAAAATATATACATATGGATACATACATATATATATATGGATTATATACATATTACATATATAGATATATATAGATATATATATATAGTGGAGTGTAGGGATGAAGTCGTTTGTTTCTGTCCCACTGCCTCCCTCTTAGGACTAGCACAAAAGCCACAGCTGGATCAAGACGCTTTGGATCCCACTCCATCTCCCCAGGCTGAGAGCGGAAAGCACAGGCAGAGCAGGGGGTGACACTTTAAACACTTAAACGAATGTTTAAAGCATTTGTGAAAGTGCAGCCTTAGTGTAAGAGAAAAGTGAAACTCTTCTGGAGATAACCTTGGGAAATGGGAATGAAATGGTGGGTGAGAGAAAAGCCCAAAGGCAGGCCTTACATCAGATACCTCACGGTGATTACATGCTGCTTTTCTGTGTTTCCCAGGAGAGGTTTTGAAATCTTTCAATATGGAATATTGCAAAGTT
This sequence comes from Rhynchotus rufescens, assembly GCA_032273925.1. Classification (NCBI taxonomy): domain Eukaryota; kingdom Metazoa; phylum Chordata; class Aves; order Tinamiformes; family Tinamidae; genus Rhynchotus; species Rhynchotus rufescens. The sequence continues at coordinate 19,551 of JAVCKT010008122.1, forward strand.
TACTATACAGCAGTGAAAATACCGAATGCAACACTCCGATAAATAAAACCAACTTTGATATGTAGAAACCACATTGTTGCCCAACTGAACTATTACCAAAAAGAGAATGAAATATATTCATGGTCACTTAAACGTTCACAAGTGACTATCAAAATCTCATTTCTCTGTAGTTTTTCTAAGAAGATCTTCAGAAAGTTTAGCTCTCCCAAAAGATTTATACCCCGAGCTGAAACTCTGCTCCAGAATCTCTTCCAGGCATGATTCAAAATGGGAAAAAGACTAAACCCTCCCTCTGAGTCTGTAATGGAAACACTGACGGGTTTTAACTCTCACGGTGCGAGCCGGGCATTGGACTCGGCTGCTTCCAGGAAGGAGAGGGGGAGGCCGGAATTTTTGGGCTGCAAACAGTACAAGGCATCGGGTTTCAAAACAGTTTCATAAAGAACGGAACAAACAGGCCGATCCGATGCTATTCTTTTCTTCAGAGAGCCTTTGGCACAGTCCTCAAAAATGCACACAATGATCAAAAATACAGCGGCTCTGTTTAAAGTTTATAAATGAAGCGCATATGTACAGCTTCTATAAGAGTCAATGTAAACAGTCCAGCCTTAACCTTAACTGCTAATTACTACTGGAGGAAAGAGCACTTCTATTCTGGTTTGCAGTATTTTTGGTTTTGTTTTTACTTCTTACAAAGTCTTGTGCCCAAGATTATTCATCTGGAGATGTCACGAGCAGAGTTGTGCAAAACCGTGTCCCCGGCTCGCCCAAGGGCGGCCGAGCAGGAGCCCCGCATCTGCCTTCCTGCACAGCGTAAACACGGCGCGGGGAGGAATTTAAACTTCTCTTTAAACACAAAGATGCTCCAGCGTGAGTGGTCACGTCAAATATGATGGAAATGTAAACGCAATTACAGACGTCTTATGTTTACAGAGAGAAGGTTTTTGACTGCTCCCACAGAAACTTGTACCCCTGCATCAGCTCAAGGCTGCTTCTGCTCTGTTCTTAACTATATTCTTCATGTAAGAAATTACTGAGGGAGGCCCCTGTTCTGCTCCGAGCTGCTTTTTCTTGCCCTTCCAATAGCTGCGGGACCTCATAGTACCGAGCAGGGCTGCTGGAACCGCTCTGGCAGGGCCTCCCACGCCGGCTGCGAATGCCAAGAGCGGAGTTTTTCTGCTGGCGCAATTGCATCACCTCCCCAGACGACACAAGCCAAGCTCAGAGCAGCTCCTCTGCCGCCACAGCTGCATCCCCGCCGGAGGTGCTGCCAGCGCGGCGATGTCAGCGAGCATGTATGAGGTTTTTCCACACCCCTGGCTGATACAGCTCTTGCTGGCAAGACTTTTAGCAGAGGAGACACGGCCAAAGTTCGGGCTTGCTTGTTTAAAAACAGCTTTCGTGAACGTTAGCTGAAAATTGGTTTCAGGCTCTACAAAAAGTTCTGTTTCACAAACCATAGTCTCAGCAGCAAACTCGTATCAAAAGCTGTTCCTTCGACTTTTTCTTTCCCCCCAACCTGGACTGCACAATCACACGCAATGCTATGACATACATAAAAATATATATTTTAAATTAAATTACAATTTCAAATAAAGGTAAATTAATAATTATTAAATTAGAATTTTAAATTAAAAATATGAAAAAGAACAGAAGAGGAATCAGTCTGAGTAACAGACTGCTCTCCTTGGGACAATACTTCTTTGCTCACGAGAAATGTAATTCCCACACTGGTTTCCCATTTCTTCCTTATTCTTCCTTCTCAGTCAGAATTTCTCTACAGCAGTGTCCTCGCTTCCTATCAACTTTAACAAGCAGCTTCTAAGAAACAAGCGATGGCTTAAAAACATCATGCATGATCCCTGCTGTGTGATCCCTGCATCCAAATTCGTGAGGAGCTCCCAGGCTGGTCTCCAAGACCTTTGCTCTACCTTGCTAGCATCCTGCCATATCAGTAAGAAAATCCATCAAAGAAAATCATCAATGACCACAGCTAGCCTATGCCACCAAGGAGATGGCTATAAGGGAAACACCACTGTGAGTGTCCTACATTTATTTCATGGTTTCCATGATCACATGTGAAATGTTATGGCAGGTAAGGTTGAATTTCCAGAGGACTTCCCGAAGTCCAGCTCCCTGCAGACTACAATCAGCCATGAGACAGAGCGAGATCTGCTGTGGCATTTACATCTCCTGCCTAAGGGTGGTATCTTCAGCATTTGGAAAACTGTTGTTCTTCAGTCCGTCAGTCAGCACTTGTGGCTGAGAAAGACTCAGCAAGTCAGCTGCTTTCCAAGCATTTTCAGGATAATACCAATATAAAACACAGAGAGACTTTGAGAAGATGAGTCCTCAAGGTTTTTGTTAAGAACTTTTTCAGGAAAAATAATCCCTGAAATTCCTTTTTCCTCCCTTAAGCCACTGACCTTAAGTCTCTTTTAAATGAGTGAAGATCAGAGCCTGAGGATGATGCTATAAGAGTCAGCAGGATAGTTCCAGCAGGCAGTGGTTTCCTGAACGAGGCCGGGAGCATCGATAACACTTTTGGGCATGCAGGAACTAAGTCTACTGCGTTCCCTTGACTCCCTAAGCCCTCAGCAAAGATGGGTGTTGGTGCTGCAGCTGCACCAAGCAGGGACAGCTTGGTGCTGAGAAGAGGCAGGTCCCGGGCGGTGGAAGCTGTTGTCGTGCAGAGACTCTCCCTGTTTCGAAATGCCACCAGTCACCTGCAGCCCCAGCCCAAAGATGCTCTCTGCACCTTCCACATTTTGACAAGGAAGAATTGCACTCTAAACATCTGGCTTAAATATTTAAGATAAAGGTGATAAAGGTGATAAAGGTATTTTTATAAATAAAAGAAAAAAGTTGAGAATCAAGTACTCAAAAGGAAAAAGAAAAAATAAATAAAGAAAACTAAAAGACCACCCAGTAAAGCAGTTAAGACACCTTTTTTTCCCCCTTGAATCATTTCAGAAGCCCTCCTCTGAAAGACAGAAAGGTATGAGCAAGTAGGTGCTTCTCTCAGTCTGCTTTAATACAAATTTTCACAGGAAGTGGCTTTATTAATATTGAAGTAGACTAGACAAAATCTAACATAAGCCCTTAGTCACAGACAGCTCTGATCCATCTTAACCTCTAGACTGTCATATTTGTAGCCCAGCATCTCTCCTCGCAGACAGCTGTTTTCTTCCGTGTGCCCTAGATGGTGAGGGGAAGATAAGACATCCTTAGCCAGAACATAGCAGGTCTAAATTTGCTCTCACCAGAAGGCAACTATTACTGACAACAGAAGGTAGAAAAGCCAATGATTTCGGCATGTTACAAAATGTGAAGTACCCATATATTTATAACAGCATAGATCATTTACACACATATAAGCTTAATATAATAGCAACCTCCTAGTAAAGAAACAAATTTTCAAATCTATGCATTTCCTTCTTACGAAGTTCCCAGGACCTCACCTATGCCATCGGGATTTCTGAGTGCTCCAGTGACTGACTTTCCTTGCTCGGGGATAAGGAAAAGGTCCTGGGTATACACACAGATCCCAGCATCAGAGTACAAAAACTACTACCTACAGAGAGCAGAGGGAGCTCAATCCCTATTTCCTTGAAGAAATCATTAATACTTCCCCCACTAAGGTCCCTCATCGTGACACCCTTTTCACATTCAGTTTTACACCCAAATTCCCTGGACAATCCTCTGAGACACAGTACATGCTACAACACAGAACTGCAGATACATCTAACGCAAAACGATATCCGAGTTTGGGTTTTCAAATTTTGAGTAGACTCCAGCAATCCAATAGTTAACCTAGGTTAAAATAGTAGAAAAAGAAAGTCATGATGCTTAAGTA
>JAVCKT010008123.1:3402-13470 GCA_032273925.1 Rhynchotus rufescens
AACAGTTGCACTTAGGAGCAACTGAACAGTACAATGAGACCCCCAGTTAAGTGGCCAGAGTGTCTACAGTAACCATGAACTGACAACACTAAAAAAAAAATAAAGCAATGATGAATTCACTAACAAACTCTTCAGGTCTCAGGTAGCCAGGAGCGATTAGGCTCATGCTTTACAGCTGCATATACCAGGGGACTAATGGGAAGGAAAACTGCAGAGTTCTCTAATGTAGGTTTAATATGTAAGTAATGCCTATAGGAAAGCTGAAATCAGAAACATTAGGGCTGAGAAATAAATATTGAGGGGCGGGGGGAAAAGGAAGGAAGAGGCAAAGCCGTCAGGAAGCCGAGACAGCTGAACTGGTCGTATTTACCTGTTTCTGAAGCTCAGCAGACTGTGACATACAGCGCCTGACGCTTCAGACAAAGCTGAAGAATTTTAAGTTTCAGTTATCCTGCTAAAGAATGCAACATCAAGCAAGCACAAGAATTTAATGCTAAGAGTCCCCCACATGTAATACTTCTAGTCTCCTGAGCAGAAGCATTCAGATACACTTACCCTTTTTGTTCAGAATGCTGGGCTGCCACAGAGACTCATTTCTTCTGCTTCAGCTTTATTTGGGATTCACAATGGTCGCTATGAGGCTTACTCTAGTTCACTGCTTTCCTCTCTAGTCACATTCTGACGCACACACTACATTGTTGAAAGATTTATTTCACAACTGGAATGCAGATTGCTGGCAATTATTGTTGCAAATTCAGTTTGACTGTAGTGCTGCCCAGACTTGCCAGCCACCATGTTTATTACAGCAAGTTAAACACAAGGTACAGCATTAAAGTGCCTTCTCTCTGTGCTTCTAGAAGGAAGAACAAGGAATGTGTTTATCTAACGTATAAAGTGATACCTGCATTACAAAAGGTGAACTGATCTACCGACCAGACTACACCTTAGAAGAAAGGAATTGAAGGGGACTCAACAACTTCCATGTGTCCTGAAGGCATCCACCAGGTATCTGCAGAACAAGGAACTTGGAAAAAGTGTTTCTCAATCGCTGTGCAGCCAGTTCTCTTAATCAGCTGCCAAGCATCACTTTCTGATGTGTATGGAACAGGATTTCTACATTCTACTCTAACAGCTGACACAGGAGGTTTGCTCTGTGAAATGAGAACTTCGGGGCAAATTACAAAGACAACAAGTCATACACAAGTAAGGCACCATCAGCTTAGCAGTCTCCTTTTCTTTCTACTACTGAGACTAAGATTAGATCCACGCTGCAGTCAGGAGCTGCAAGGACAGCACATGTGAATGCAACATGAATTACTGCTAATCTGGAAAGGCCAGGTCCAGCTAATAAGACAGTGACTACAGGATAGCATAGGCTCCTCCATGGATTATACAAGCACAGAGAAGATCTTGGGCAACTGCAGTGCAGGCCATGAAGCCAACCTAACCACCAGCATTACTAAATCGAGCTGGGTTAGTGCTGACGAGGACAGGCTTGCCCAGGCTTTAAGTGCACCTTCTCCCTGCAGTGAGACACAAAGACCCATTCCCACGTACGTGGCGCTGGGGAAGTTAATCAGTTCTATTAAGCTCACACGCGCATTGCTTAAACAAACCAAACACTGGTTTAGGGAGGGGGAGGGCAGCCTTCGCTTAATTTCAAGACCAGTCTTTAGCATGACAAAACTCGGCTGGCTGCTACCCAACCTCATTCACTTTGAATAAATATTCAAAGTTTACAATCCTGCATAATACACTTTCTGCAACTGTTGTTTCTCATTAGTGCACGTACAGTACATGCCTCCTCAGCAGAGCGGAGAATTCCTCTTCCAGAGACATTATGCCCACAAGGAAAACATTCCAGGGGGAGAATACATTCTTCATGACCACTTAGCAAAGTAATCCTGCTTAAGGAGACAGCTGTAGTTCAGAGAACCATTGCCCGTCCCTGCTGCTCAAGCTGCTTTGCTGGAAGACTTGTTTCAGGAGACTTCATGGATGGCAGAAGGTCTGATCAGGCACAGACTTCTCCAGGGACGTCACATCCAAGGGGAAGAGGAGGGAGAACTTGGGATGTTTCTTTTATTGTTATCTCAAGGTCACTTTTCATCCCTTCACTAACATTCTGATTTATGGCTAAGATGATATCTGCCAAGAATTTGGGGACACATCAGTATAAGGCAGTCTCTTCTGTCTATGTAGAAAAAGGTAGTTTTACATAAATTACATCAATTTCAGTTATCACTCCTTACCATCCTTATAGTTCTTGCAGCACAAAAGGAAAAAAGAAATAAAATAAATATATCTACTTAAAACAGAAGGGGAAAAATAGAGCTCACTTTCAGAGATGACTATTTTACACGTATGTGGCTATGGATCAAGTCATTGGAATGATTATTCTTGCTTATGTTAAGTGTGAATTTGTTTCAGGCTCAGCAACCATAATACTAATTTTCTTCCAGCTCATGTAAGAATCAAGGAAACGAGCAAATATGACTGACAACCAGTTTAAAAAGGATTATCTTACACTATAGTGGGAATCAAGCTTTTCTAGATGCTGACAGCTCATTCTACCGTACTAAATTATGAGAGCATGCAAAGCTTCTGCTAAGTTTAGTACTTTTATTCTCATTTCAGATAGTTCTGCTGGCCACCATCAGTGGCAGCTACAGAAACAGCTGGTAAAACCCCTGGCAAGGGAAGCAAGCAGCCACCCTTGCAAGAGTTGCCTGCCCCTCTCAACCTGTGCAGAGGGACCCATCTGCTTCTGAAGGGTGATCTTGGAAACTGGGAGCAGGAAGCGAGGGCCTTTTGCTGGACAGGAGAACAGCCACTCCTCCGCCGAAAGGACGGCTCAGTAGCCTTAGGCTTCAGGACATAGGCAGAGGCCAAGTCGAAAACAACCTCACCGCCATAAATATTAAGTTCAAGATGGATTGAAAATGTTGAAATATTCCGATTGCAACACTTCCCTATTACCTCCAAGGTCTTGCAGAGTTTCATGACCCCCTACTTAGCCACTGTGCTACAGAGAGCCCTCTGAGCCACACAGCATCCAAAGAGCATTTGCCTGCTCCAGACACCTCAGCCAAATTCACAGCTGGTTTCCTCTTTTCCCCACCTCTGGTTTCTTCTCCAAGTATCAAACATATCAGACTTTAAAAAGAAACAGCATTAAAACACATGATATTTTTTGTCATTTTAGAACTCAGCCAACCATGCTGTCCTGTCTGCATTTCCTGAGCACTGACTTCTATATTAAAAGGGAAGAAAGGACACCCACTCTTCAATTTGGAGGAATGCAAAGGTACTTGAAGCAGGAATTCAGCCCGAGCTGTTACAGGTAAGGCTATACATCACCAAATGTTTTCTCCCTTCTGTAATTATAGGAAAAGCCATTATACACACACACACACCTCTCCCCTTTTTGGGGGGAGAGGGTGGGGAGATGTAGATTTCCCTAAAAGCAGACTGAGATACCATGACATTGCACTAGTCTGGTAGTAAATACAATTTGGAAGAGTCTATTGAAGTTTGCCTTTTGCTATAACAGGCTAAGATGAGGAAATACTAAACAAAGTAGCAGAAAGGTTCATGTATTTCCACCATAATTAGCAACATTTTCCACAACCATACACAGCACCCTGTTGTGTCCGACTTTAGTCTTTGCAGTCCTCTTCCCTTTACCTCCAGAAGGAAAGAACTGAACCATTAATGCAGTTTTCTTACGATAAATAATAATCCAATGCATTATCCTGGTTCCAGCTGTTAAATCTATATCAAATTTTTAGAGCTTTAAAGAATTAAAGTCTATTTATATGAATCTCCTCAATAGGAAAAGCTTAATATTTGGAGAAAAAAAAAAAGGAGAGTAGACTAAAGAAAGACTAAACTCTTACTACATGGAGAAAGAGGAAGAAATGACAATGTAAATGTATATGCTCATATTACACAGAAAATACCCTGAAAGCTTATCTTCAGAAGTTATACCAGTCAATCCATCTAAACCTGAGAATTTCCCTTTTAAAGAAAAATTACAGCTAACGCATCTTGCTCATCACATTTACATATTCTTATTTTATATTTCCCATAATACACCACATGAAACTTCAAGTTTAAGTTAATAAATGCTATTTGGGTTTGGAAAGAGCTGTTAAGATAATTCACATCTTACTGCTTTAAGAAAAAAAAATGGTTAGGATCGATTATTAACATTCATACTGTCACACAGCCCAGAAGATAAAACGTAAGTGAACTGGTGTAAGTCACAAATTAAGTCACAGTTTAAACATATCTATCATGTCTGCTGAGTTAAGTCTATTTCTGTCTTATTTGCATTTATATTTGTATTTAAGAGAACAGAATTTCTCAGTCAGCAGATATATCAATTTGAAATGTGACAGTTTCAATTATCCCTAAATACCTAATTATTATAAATAGCTACCATATTCCTACATCCATTTATTTAAACAATTCTATAAAATCTGAAAATATGCTGCTTGATGTCAAAAAACAAGAGAGAGAGATTTGTATTTACTGTGGAAATTCAATGGAAAGCAAAAGACATTCAATGGTTATCTGTGAAAAAAATAAAACCAAATTCTGTTAAAGCCAAAAAAAAAATTCTTCTTGAACTACTTTAAATGCACGTATAAGCAAAAGGTAATACAGATAATAACTATATTCATTGACTTTAAATTAAATTGACTATTTCTGGATACACTCTGGGTTTTTATTTTCCCCTAATTCCATTCCTTTTGATTTGCTCTATTAATTACACATTTTAAAAACATACAAAAAAAAAAAAGAAAAAAGGGTCAAGGAAAAAATATCCTCTTATAAATTTGAAGTCCTAGATGATTAAACTGTAACTAAAGCCAGAGATTATTTTTCTTCATCCACAGAAGAAACTGTCAAAAGTCAATTTATCACTTTACCAACTGGTTTCAAGTGCTTAGCCAGGCGCTTCCTCTTCCAGTTTACTGGTTGGATTTCAGATTTACACTGCCTGTTTGTTGCCAAATTCTTATACTTAATCATTAAATATATAGTCTAACATACTTTAAGCCACGACAGAGGCTATCAATTTAGAAAAATGCTATTAATAAAAATTTGTACTCATACTTTTCTCAAAATAATTGATCTATTGATTGTAAGGACAGCAAGACTGGGATCTCTTGTACTAAACAGTAAGCAAAGCTGTAGTGTAACAGTCCCATCCTAGAAGGGCTTACTGACCACAAATTACTTTAGAATTTTCTGTTCCAGCCAGAAAGTTCATAGTTACCTATGGAACTGCTTGGAAGGCTGTTTGAAGTTACATTTATAGAAAAAGATTGAAGCCTCTACATTTTTTCTGTGGGAACAATTCAATATTTCCGTGTTTTTTCTCAACTACTTAAAGCAAATCTATGCATGTCAGTGAAATTTGTTGGACTGAGGGTAGGACAAGTCTGACTGACTAAAGATAGATCACTCCAGATAAATTTGAGCTCTTTTAGTTAAAGTAAACTCATGAAGTCTTAACCTTTTTTAAAGGTTGAATATACTCTCAACATTACAAACAATAAAAAGGGAAGTAAACTATTACAAGAGCATGCTTTAAATCTTGCATTTTAAACAGGAAGTTGCTAAGTGGATGGGGGGGAAAAAAGAGATTATACAGGACTGTCAATGTTAAGCTGTAAAATGGGTCTAAACCTCTTTTCTTATAAATTTGAACGCCTGCTTTGCTTTCATTCAAATCAGAACTCTGGTTCAGTGTCGAGGCATACATTACAATGGATTTCCTGCTGAGACTCATTAAAATGGTAGCTCTTGATGAATAGAAGTATTCATCAGTTAAGGGGATTTTATGATACAGATTTTCAAGTTAAGTTTCTTTCAATACTGATCATAGCTTCCATTTACTGTTATCACTTATCCATGTGGTTTTATTTCCTACAGTCGGTAGAGTTAGGATATTCACAGCAGGAGAATTTGAACCTTCTAGTCACAGGACAAGGAGAGGGCAAATGCTATATACAAAACTCGAGGGGCATGAATTTCATAAAGAGGTCATGAAGTAAAACCACAATGTGTGGCACTGTAATTCTCAAACAAATAATGCAAATGTATTAGTGTTGCATGCAGAGAGGTTTAATGAAATAATCTGCAATAGACAACCATGACTATCAATTTTACAGTGCCTACTCTGCACTGTTAAAATAACCAACTTAGTAGCCCTCAATCCCATAGTAGCATGCAGTGAAATCAATCACAGCTCTGTTTCTGGCAAGCTGCATTTACTTATACTTTTTAGGATGCTCAGAGAAACATTATATTCCCTTGAGCTGTAACAGACTATATAAAGGGCCATTAAAAAAAAAAGAAAAAAAAAAAAAAAAAAAAAACCAAACCACCACAAAACCACACAAAAACAAACCCATTACCCTGCACAAGACTGGGTTGGAAACAGGTCAGCAGATGCTAAACTGCTAGGATAGCAAGAGAAACCAGTAGTGAGATTATTGCTTCAAGAACAAGTTCTCACAACCACTTAACAGTAAGACAGAAACAAAGGGCAGAGAGAGACAGAAGAAGAGGAGGGGGGAAGGGGAAAACAATTAAACCTTGGCATGAAGCTAATGCTACCCTGTAAATTGATGCATTTCATTTATAGGACAACATACATTTGCACTGGCTACCGCTGCAGAACATACATTTGTGTTACTGTCCCATCACACAATTCAAATCAGGTTGGTAGTTTCTACACCTTTTTACACCAGAACACTCGGTTACAAGTATGGTGTGCTTAAGCTGAAAGGCAACTTAAGGTACAAGGTCACCAAGCCACCACAGAGCTAGGGTAATTGCCAGCAAAAACAATGCTGCTGTAGGCAATCCTGTGCTATTATAGGCTTCTTATAGCCCACAGAAGACTAAACGTCAGGCACACAATTTCTCTACTTAACATGCAAACAGCTGCGCCTCAATTATAAGCTGAGAAAACAAAGACTAATAAGCTATTTCTACAAGAAATCAAAGATAAAAATGAATATTAGAGGGCGCTGAGCACAGGGTAGAGCTGAATGAACAAAACCATATTAAGTCACGCAGTTGGCTCCAAGGAACACCTCTTAGCAGAGCTGCACGCTAACTTTGTGCCTCTAAGGTTCACTTTAGTCATCACTGAACTCCAGCACGTTACCCAAGAACCTGAAGCTAGCATACAAGAAAGCACATGTAAGTAAAGCAGGTGAGGGGTGTAAGACCTGAACTCTGACTTTCCCTTTCAGGAAATCCTAGATTAACCATAAGGTGCCTGGACCTCCAAAAGCCCATTTGAAATGGCACCGTATTACATTAGATTCCTAAATGATGTGATCCTGGGCAAGATGCAGGGCCAGGGGTGTAGGATGAGCAGAAGATTCAGCAGACGTCAATAAGCAAAGGTTTCAAGTAACTCATTCTACCCAGAACAGAAGCAGAAGAACTCTGAAATCGGAGTATGAAACACATTCCTTCTCCCAGCTGCTCAATATCCTGGTATTCACAGAACAAAGCTAGATTTTAGGATGCAGGCCAGCTATTTCATATTTCAAGTTTACTGAGAGATTATTCTCATGCAGTTACTAGCCATGCCTGCATACTCCCCCTCATCTGCCTGCAAATAACCTGTCAGAGTGATAACCTGGGAAGCAGTAGTTATTATAAATACTTAGCACAGTATTTTTAAAGACCTGCCAAAATAATATCAAGTTTTTGACAGAGCTTGTTTCAGCGGTAAATCTAAGCCTCAGCATTTGTACTGAAAGCCAATTGCTGCTTTAAGCATCTGCAGCATTCAACTCCACTAGATGCATTTTTCAAATCACAGTACTACAGTTATTACTTACTACAGTTTTAGCACTCCCTCCCCATCTGCACTTTCATAATGCCCACCCAAATAACGCATCAAACAACACACAAATTATTTCAACCTCCTGAGTGAGAAATTCTTATAATCCCTTTCCTAAAACTCTACTGTGCACATTTTTTTAAATTATTTTTCTTACTCATTACTAATCTGCTATTTCATCATATTGGCTTTATTAAAATAGTTCTAAAGCACATTAAAATTCACCTAGAGGGGATAAATAAATAAAAGCTCATTCTTTCTTCTCTTAGAACTAAGATACCACTCTGGCAAATAGGGTCCCAACGAAATAGCCTAGAGAAAAAAACAAAAACAAACAAATAATACAAAGTCCAACAACAACCGCTCAGGTCGCACATTCATTCTTCTGGGATGGGCACAGTGTGACTCTTCAGTCACTCTGAACAAACAAACAAACATCCACATACACACTCCCCAGATAAATTTTTTGGTCAAAGTCTCCTCCAGGAGACTTCTAAAACACCCAACTCACCAGCCCCAAGCTAGCTGGACCCACTTGGCGCTGCCAGGCCAGTAAATATGAAATCCTCATACCCCAGTATTTGTCAATTTCTAGCACTTTTGCAGATATCTTGAAGTTAGGGAAAATTCGCCCGTCCATCTCCAGAAAGACATAACACTTATTTTCGTGCCTTTTATTCATAGGTTTCTTATACACTATAAAAGTGCAACAAAAAACTGTCTAGAGGGGCTGCACATCAGGTTAGCCTCCTGATGTGCAGCTTCCTGAGCTACTGCCTCATTTCACTTTGCAGTTATTTTCACAAGGTCAGACTAGCAAGCCAGTCTGGCGCTTACGCGGTTCTGGTCGTTAGTACGAACAACGTCAAACCCCTTCGGTACTAAAAGCCGCTCCATTTATGTTTATCACCTGCGAGACAGATACGGCTGCAGCCAGGACATCTATGTATGAGTCAATAGAGATCTGCACCCTGACTTGCCGTTTTCACGGGAACTGCACGGCTTAGTGAACTTGGTCACATTGTTACCTAGTGACTAATTTCAAAAGCATCTGTACTGATTAGAGTGCTGTTATGCTGGAGTTAAAACTTTTATCGCATGTCAGCCTGTGGACTGAAGATGTATTTGAGAGAGTTAAGGATGTTTAACAATCTTTCAAACCATGGTTCAACAACTCCCATTGCTCCGTGCAAATTAACTTATATTTCTTTACAACATTAAGCACTGGCATCTCACCCTGCAGGCCAAAGTCCACCTACAACATGATCCCTTCAAGCCTAAAGCTCAAACTTCTGCACTACTTGACAGATGCCTGTTTAGGACAGACCTGCTCACTTAGCTAAAGTTTAGCAGGACGGACTAGGAACCTAAAGGGCAGTTCAGGACATGGCAATGTATGAAACAAAAGAATAACCTGTGGGTGAAGAGCACAAAAGGTGTTCAAGAAAAAAAAAAATGAGAGAAGTTGTAAGGAAATAGAGGAAGCCAATAACATGAGAAATTAAAAAAAGATGTAATCTCTGTAATAAGAGTATCCTGATCCACACAGCTTACTTCTGAAAAGTTACACTGGGAGCAAAACGTTGTTTCAAGTCCCCTTTTAGGGGAGGAAGCCGAGGCAAAAGCCGAGGTCCTTCGCGCCGCACAGCAGCGGCCAGGTCCCCGAGGCTTGTTCCTCCCTAGCCCCGCCGGGGCAAGGCAGCCGTATCGCCAGCCGCCTACCCCGCTCGGTAGCCGTGTCACCGGGAGCGGGAGCTTCTTCCCAGGCCGATGCCCCAAAGCAGGGGAGCTCTCGAGGCTCCCCGGACAAGCTGCGTCTTGCCCGGCCGCTGCCTCCTCCCTCGCTCGCTCGCTGCCGCCTGGCCCGGCCGCGCGGCGCGGGGCGGACGAGGAAGTGCGGGCGGAAGCGCAGCCCAGCCCAGCGCGCTGTCTGCGGCGGGAGCGCCAGCCCGTGACTCAGGCGCCGGCGCTGACAGCTGCCGAGCGCTCCCCTTTCCCCCGGCCCGTTACTCGTGGCACGGGGAGACGGCGACGCGCCGCGGGGACGGACGGACGGAGGGAAGGAGGGAGGCGGGCAGGGGTGGCCCATGGAAAAAGAGCGGGAACTCGGCGGCGGCCGCTTGGCAGGAAGGGAGGCGGCCGAGAGGCAACGCGGAGCGCGGGGCCGGGCGCCCCGGGCAAGGCGGCGG
>JAVCKT010008124.1:0-16158 GCA_032273925.1 Rhynchotus rufescens
TCTTTTCCTACAGAAAAAGGTTATACTTGGTATATTGGTAAAGGTATACTTGGTATATACTTCTGATCCTAGAACTCACGAAAGCAAGTATCTAACTGAATAAACACATTTAGTATCAAGGATGATTATCATAAAGGCATATTGTTGTAAAATTAGGGCTTATACTTTTTAATGTTGATACTACATACAACAATGCAAAATTATCTCACATTACTTATCAGAGAGACATATTATAGTCATTAGGAAACGTTCCATAAGACTTCTAGTGAGGTTTTCATCATTAACTTTTTTTCATATTTTTATCTGTCCTTATTTCTTAAGCTTACTTTTGATATTACTACAGTTGCTCTGTTTTACTTTATTCTAATCACATCCACATTGCTGGCAGGCCACTTCATCCTTTTTTTTCTGTAAGTTTTTTCTCCTCTGCCTAGGAGTTTGCCTGCATACTGTATAACACAGTGGTGGTAAATAAGAGGTCCCAACCAGGCAGTTTCACTCAGAAGCAGTCAATCAGCAAGCAACACAAACACGCAGTTTTAGAGAAAGAGAAAATAAGTGTATTGAGTAAAAGTATAGTTCTTCTCACACAACTCAACTTTCAAGCCTCTGCTGTGTATTAGCAGCTAGCTAGTTGATTCAAACCTTTCTTGGTTACAATTTAATTATAGGATTATAAATGTGATGTCATTTAGCATTTTGACAGTCAAATTAACCAAATCCATTACTTAACATATCCGCTTACACTGGTAAACTTGCATGCATAAAAGACAAATTACATTTATCCCAGGCATTTCTTGGAGAGCCTGTTTTGTGTCTCGGAGGTTTCACAACAAGGCACTGAGAACAGATTACAAGATTTCTCCTCTAGTGAATCCTGGCCATCCTTGCAGCTGATGGGGCTCATGCTACCAGCTGTGGCCTCACTAACTACAGTGCAGGTGTATGAGAGGGAGTGAAGGGGATCTCCCTATTTCCAAAATTAGGCTGCTGGTCTGTTACAAAGGTCCAAGTCTCCTAGTGCTTAGAAATTATATTTAATTCCAAAGAATGGTGAAAAAATAGATACAGCATAAAGTTCAGGGCTGGGACCGTGAGGCCTCAGTCAAAAAGATTTACCAAAAATTAGGTGGTAAGATGGCACTTTTCAGAGCAGGATGTTGTCATTCTGGTCTCTATACATGTTTTACCTCTTTCATGCTAACAGTACGGCTTCTATAGACAAACTTTGGGGTAAAGATGTAGGAAGTTAGGTCCACTTCTTCCTCTTTAATCTCAGGTATTAATGAGGTGAAGGGTGACAAGCACAGTTAGAATATAAAGGACTTCCTATCTAACAAATGTTTTCGACTTATAATAGTTATTTCTCTCTTTTTTTGTTTTCCTTAAATCTTGTCTTGACAAACTCTAGTGGAATTCTACCAATTCACTTATCTCTAACTTGGAGATTAGTGTTTACAGAATGCTATTTTTCATTCGTTATTCTTGAGAATAGCTTCCTCAACCTCTTAATGTCCTTTAAACCACCAAGCCATGATTAAAAAGTACTCGGGCTGATAATGTACTGTTAATAAGTATGTACAGTTAAATTTCAACCCCTTATTAAATCTCTTTTGGAGCTCCACTACTATTGCCTCCTGTCCATATTCACTTCAATAATACATGTTTTCCCTTCTTATTTTGCCTCATGCAAAGGCCAGATCCTGAGGCAATGGCAGCTGGCCTGTCTTTGCTTGCTTCAGGATTTCATGCACAGAACCTGGCCAAAACCCTTTTTTTTCTTATTTCATCATGATTTATGTCATGCTCAATTTGTATCATAGTAGGGACTTTATTAAGAGGTTAGTAAAAGGTTTTGACTAATTTTCTATCACCTAATTTTTATTCCATCAACCGAAATGCAAGAAGTGCACCATCCAAGATTAGATTGTAGGTTTTAATCTCTTTCAGATAAGAGCATTTAGGCTAGGGTGTGTCATTTCTTTCTCAGTTCTTTCAATGAGAAGCTGCAAAATGCTCTGCAATGCTCAGAAAAAATGAGGAAAGAGGACTCCCAGCTCAAAGCCTGGTGTTGATTTTATGCATTCAGACCACTCAAATTCCTGTCACAATTTAAATTCTGATGAACCTGAATGCGAGTCTTTTAAGCAATATGCCAATAGCTTTCTCCTTTCTAAACCTGAGAACAAAGTCTGTAAATCAGTCTCAGTGCAAGTCTGCCACAGGAACTACCATTAGAAAGAAACTGGGAAGGGGGCAAAAAATCACAAACCTATTTCTCATGATCCTTTCCCTCCATTTCTCTCCAGGTAGTGGTGGCCAGAACCTTTGACAAAAATGCACTGCCTCCCATCCCCTAAGGCAGAAAACATGAAGCCACTGCATTTGCCCCTGTCAGAACAAGTCATAGGATCCCAATGGCTTCCTGTTGTTCTCCTACTCTAGCATGACTGAGATAGGCTCACATTGAAAATGTATCTGAAAACACAGACGGCTATACATTAAAAAAGAATGTATGCATTATCTCATGACCTGAGCATGAAAAGCTGGTGTTTAAATATTCTTTTTTTTTACTTCAGGCTCTGTAAGGTGGCACATATTTTGCTTCCTGACCTTGAAGTGTTTCTGACAGCGACACATAGACATGACGTACCATTACATCTTGAGTAATGGACCAAACATAGGCACAAACCCAAGTCTGCTACCCATCGGCTGGTGTCGAGGGCCTCACAAAAGGCAACAGATGAATTACAGACATCCTTTATACCAGCAAAAAATATTAGAACTGCCATGGGTCTAGGGCATGTTGTAACCTTAATTGCAATTATTCACACACAACTGAAGCAAGTCGTTTCCCTTTTTCTGCTGAAGTTCATTTATTCTCATTTAATGCCACCACATAGGGCTTGGCAAGAACTTCTTTTATTACAACTTCATAATATAATTTCTGAAGAGCAAACATTTTGGCATTTCGATATATGAGACTGCACCATATGGCACTTGCTTGTAAAAGGGGATATGACTCCTTATCCTTAAAGAAGTTGCATATATACATTATATATTCTATATGCATCTATAGATTTCATATGTGTTTATATATAGTACATACATATATATATAACATGTGTACATACATATTTTAAAAAATTGTAATTTTGTTTATTTTAAATCAAGTCTCAGGTGGTTTAAAAAATTCCTAAGTCTTTAAGTCAAGATTACTCATTACTGTCGTGTCTGACAGTGCTAAAAGAGAGCTAGAATTTAAAGATCCTAAATTTAATTTTCCAGCCAAAGTCAAACCTTTAATTGAATGAGTAACATTTCATTTTAAAAAAGATAGAACCATAAATGATCAAGGTTAGTCACATCCCCATCGCTCAAGCAACTTAACAATCTGTAGGACATCATTCAACAGAAAGGGAAGAATTTAAATTTAAAATAGACTAAAATTGGTTATGTTGGGCTCATTTAAAAAAAAAAGCCATTAAATAAAATACTTCTGTGTAATCTGGCAGTTCTAGCCCTTAAAACTTCTATCAAAAGTGTATATGACACAGATACAGTCTTAAGTTTGACATAGAAACAAAAAGGGAAGAGGAAATTACCATGAAGAATATAGAAAGGGGCCATAAAATGGAATATACTCGCTAAATACTCTACTTATGGAAACAAAACAATAGAGCACTGGAACTTTGTTGAGGGAAATAAAGGAGGGAACCTAATTGAATTAAAATTCAGAGGGTTAATAGTAGCAGAATAACTGCTAAGACAGTTCTGTATTTCTAGAACTAGTTCAAATTCTTTTCCTTCCATGGCTTATTGAACAAGAAAAAAATAGCAAAGAAAATTCTGGGATAGAACCAAAACACAAGTCAGGTAGAATAAATTGAGCAGAAAGCAATGAAGGCAAAGTTCAGTGATTATATCCATCATATCAGAAAAATTCCTCAAGGCATATGCAGAGAAATGGCAGCACAAAGGAACAGAACTCTGAAAAAGCTCTCATTGATTAAATACACCTATTCTAGAAACAGCCTGCCGAGAGATAAGCTTCACTCATTTCCTCAGCGGCAGTTTTACACCTGAGCTACACAGATCTACACTGGGGAGCTGTCCCAGCACCTTCCAATACAAGTCCTTCATTGGACTACCCCGTGCCACTTTTTGGTGTACACATACAGGAAAATGAAAACGCTACATAGGGATACCCCGTGTTAAGGTTGGTTGGAGAGCGCTCTTCCCCACCAGTATCCCAGGGCATTGGCACATGTGTTTTATTTCAAGGAACAGTGCATTAGATATCCTCAGAGATTTTCTGTATCTCACAATGACATAGTGACCAGGTACTCTACTACGAGAAGGGACTGTGATGAACAGATTCATAAAGACAACCCAATCTTTGTCTAGAGGGGAACTGTCAAGGTTTTCTTCCCTTTCTGCATTTTAGAGGTAGTTGGTAATGGTGCCCTACAGTAACACTCCTTTGAGACTATGCGTAATGTACCATTGAGCCTTTTCAATAATTCACAACAGCACAGAGTTCACAATTTCCCCCCTTTCTCACGTCTCAGATGCAAGTTACTCTCCTGGCTTTCCTTTGGATTTGGGTACATGCATGCACAAGTCACCTACTGCGTCAGGCACGTACAGACCTGCAACAGCCTCGCTGAAAACATAAATAGGGATGTACTATGTATAAAGTCCTCTGTGACTGATGGATGAAAATATTGTGTAAATGCTAAATATTTTGAGCAATTTCTTAATGGATCTGATCGGCTATTTATAATTAAATGTGCTTCAACAATACTGCAGCATTTTGAAGTTTCTCTTCACTACCTGCTTAATAGCACAGCTAATCAATAGACTTGTCAAAATTGCCCTTATTTTCTAGAAGTGGTCAACCGTAACATTTCTCTCACTGGTCCAGAGGGGAGGGAAAAAAAAAAAAAAAAAAGAATAAAAAACAAACACATGCACCATTTCTACCTACTTACCATAGGTAGATCCTAATAGCTAAGACCAGATGCAAACTCAAACTGCTCGAGCCAAGGCTCCACCGGCCTCATAATGAGATTAGCATTTAACATGCTGGCTGCTTTAGCTTCTTTCAAACTAAAAACATCCTTAAAGGTTTTCCAATCCATAGCATGAGCACTAAAGGCACCTGCGCTCAACAAATTTGTGCTTGATCGTTGCCCAAATCCCATTATTATTTCATCCTCTGACGGTCAGGAAAAACATGTAGCCTCCTTCTAATGTGATCTCCTTTTAGATTTTTTGTATAACACTCTGAACTTGTGCTGACTCACTGTGTTTCTTTAGAGAAGATAGCAAGCAGAGGCTCTTTATCATTAGTGTCCTTTGATCCTCTTGCCGCCTTGCCTGTCTCTCTCTCTCGTTCTTTGAGTACATCCTGTAACTGCCCTTTGATCTTATGCCACTCTCTTGCCTCCCTCATTCATTCGTACAATATGAAAGAAACTGCCTATTCCAAATTTATAGGTGGACATCTTTTGAAATAACCTGTGAATTTATTGTAACTTTCAATGGAGTGAAGTTATTTGTTTTGTCTATACAAGCTTTAGTCTTTCACTAGCAAGTTACATAACTTTTTACATTTCCTTTCACCTGAAACATTTCTTCTCCGAGGGCAGATTTTATCTCCTTTGTATGTTTCTTTAGTCTTTGAGATTAAATTTTCTTATATCTACTGTCCCGCATCAAGGTAGCTCTGTAAAGTTTCCTTTTTATTTACTCATTTATTGAAAGGCGCTTAGAGCATTCACGTCTGGCTGTTCAGGCTGTAACATCTAAAGTCAGCAGAACAAATTTGTCCTAACAGACACAGGCCTTTTAAACCCGAGATAGTTTTGAGCTATTCGTGGAATTTTTGTTTGGAACCTGGCATCTCAGATGAATCAGAGGTGCTAGGTATCCAAGTCACACCTAAATATCAGCTGAGGAATGTGCAGGAGTGACAGAGGTCTGAGTTAATCAACTATTTTTACTCTGAGTGGAGAATATGCATCATCCTCCTGAAATAGAAGTACTAAAGTTTACTAATTCTATTTATTTATTTATTTTACTGCCAGGAAGGCAGATAGCCAGGAGCTTGCACATAGCATCCATCAGGCAGCAGAATTAATCCTTTCACTTGCCTCCAAAGTCCTTTATTTTTACTTTATTTACAGAGATAGCAGAGCATGGAAGGCAGCTTTTTCTCAGGGAATCCCTGAAGAGTAAGTCTGCCTCCTGAAGACTTATCTGATAACTCTCTTGACTGAATCTTACAACTCTACAAGTCTGTTCCAGCACCAGAATCAGTCACAGAAAGCCCTGGCTGGGGAGAGCCACAAGGAGGGGGCGAGGATTTGCTGTGATCTCACTCACTAGCTGCAGCACTGTGACAGGAGAGGCAGCTGTGCTGTCTGGAGCCTGCTGCAAGCTGCAAGACAGACATTTGATGGCAAGAGATATCAGCACTCACCCTTTTTCACTCCCAGTTCTTGCTTGGAGCCTCCCAAACTGCTTTCCTTTGGGGTGAAAAACCTGCTTCTTATTATATTTTTAGGAGAACTTTACTTATAACACCTTGGTTTCGTAATTCTGTACAACCAGAGCAAGTGGCTTGCTAAAATCCTGATAAGCCGTGTGAAACAACTGCCTGCCAGCACTAGAGCATTTGTGAGCTCTGCTCTCCTTCCCGGCCGTGCATCATGATGCATGAACATCTCACACGTGTGGGCTGTGGTGCACCCCAAACCTCCACAGATCTGCTTGTTCAAGGGGAAGCACCTCACTTTTAATGTCCAGGCACTTACTATCCACATAATGGGAGCACGGGGAAAGAGGCAGAGCGGGAGAGGGAAGCAGCCTGCCATGGGGTGCACAGGAGGGGCATGGACTGAGCCCTCTGGCTGGGCTTGGACACCCACTACCTCCCAGCCCAGCTCTACCCAGGCAGAGCCGCTGCCACCAGCGCCTCCTTGCACCTTCGGTACCACAGCCCAAATTTCTATCAATTCCCTTACTTTCTAACGCAACTATCTCCCTTTTCCCAGCACTCTGTAGTCCCTTAATGACTTCCACACGGTAGTGCGTTGTCCACATTCCATCTTTTTCTGCAGCCTTTTAAGTCAACTGAAAGTGTTATATTCTAATTTTTTTCAATGCCAGCAAGCATGACATCTCTGAGTCATTTAAAAGTCTTTTTTAAACTGCATCTGAGGAGATGGCTTTCAAACTTTTGTGTGCTACATACTTACTATAATGTCTGACAGAGAAAAATGTGCATTGGCAACACTGCTTAATTCACATTGAAAAAAAGAAAATTGAAGTTATACTTCTAGCAAGATTAGTTAATGATCAATAGCGACAGGTAGCTATATACACACACTAATGGAGATCCTCTCATATTCTCTCTGATCCTCTGGTGCAGCCCTCCCATAACTACATTTCAGGAAAATGAATTTGTTCCAACTCCCATTCTGGGCAAGTTACCACAAAAACAACATGAAATTGGAAAAAGCCAGAGAAATCTCCCATAAAGAGAAATATCAACAGCTGCAAAGCTAGACAAAAACAACCTAACTCATCATAGAAAAAAAAAAAAAAAAGTAAAAAAGAAAAGGTTTTGTGAAGTCCATGGAGCATAAGAGGCTGCCTTTGACAGAGTCAAATTTGCTTCTCTGTTGATAAGCATAACAGGTCTCAAGAGATAGGAAGACTAGTGAGAAGAGTCAGGAGAAAGTTTATCCATAGGCTTGAAAACACATTTTTTTTTGGTGAATGCCCAAAGGTTCTGCCATTTAAAAAGAGTCAAAATTCTGCTTTTTTCCTGACTCTATTTCTCACTTTGTTATGTCAGGTTCTTCAGAAACATTTCTGAAGTAAAGCTGAATCATCATCACATTTCCTGTCTTTCAAAAAGAAAGAAAAGCCATTTCAGAATAAAGGGTTGAATTTCACACCACAGAAAGGGAAACACAGCTTTTAGAGCAACCTAACCACTTCATAGGGGCAGACTGAGAAAAAGTTTAAGTTCCAGTCAAATGTGCTTGGCAAGCCTTGCAGTTTCCTATCTGTCATGGTCTAAGCAGACCCTAAGAGGAATTCCACAGCTCAGTTAAGTTTCTTGTCCAGTAGACCCAGAGATTGTCTAGGTTCCTCCAGGCTCCGGACACCACAAGGACTGGAAAGCCTCAGGTCCTCATAAATACTTAATTTCAAACTCCAGCAACAGAAGTCCAGTATATTCCTGCCATAATACAACCAAGTTACTTGAAAGATTCTAGTCTCATTTTTGGTAGGAGGGTCCTCCTGAGTACACAAGTACCTAAAATAAGAATGTGAGAATATACTTTTCCCTTTTAAAATCCAAAGGCAACCCCTTCTGTAGGTCATGCACCGGAGCTTGAAGGAAATGACACCTCATTAAAGTGTTTGTGGTTCATTAGATGGGTATAGTGGCATGTTCCTCCCTATGCTTGTGCCTGGACCCAATGTCACAACACTATGACTGGTTTACCCTCCCAGTGGGGACAATCATCTACATCTACTCTGACTATCAGTGCATTATGAGGTCCCATATTCATAAACTGTTATGGACAGATTTCTTATTCTGTGCATTAGACTAATAATCACAGTCCTAGTTAGCATTAGCAAGGATGTCAGTTCTACTCCAGTGAAAGTCTCATTAATTCAGGGTAATCCATACAGGACTTAAATGTTTTTAAGTAGCTTCCTTCAATGAAAGTGATTTCTAAGCTTCCTGCAGTGATTATATGTTCATTACCACTTTGTACACACACTTTGGAATGTACAAAGACCCCATTCCTGCAAAAAACAACACTTGAAGGTATTAATTTTAAATGCATGACTTAAACACCCATTTAACCACAGAATCAGGATTCTTGCACAAATATCAGTTTTACCTTTGATGAGAAACTCCAAGTTGCTACTCTTTTATGCAAGACAGCATGTCAGAAAGCAAACTGACATTTACAGTGAACGGTTTCTCATCAAAGGAACATAAATTTGTAAAAAGAAAATAAATATCTTCTGCTGTAGCAGCATTAAATCAAAGTGTACTACTTAAAGGAAAACTCTGTTAGCTATTATTTTGCAGGCAAACTATAAGTGGGATAGCATAACAATGAACATAAATAAATGTAGCATATAAGTAAATTATATGTATATGTTTGAGGCTTGGTAGACCGGGCAAAGCAGTAGTATCTGTATCCCCTAGGACCCCAAAACTATTATTTAATTAAGATGTTAAGGATAGAGGGAAGCAGGTGCAGTCTCTGAAGTATTTAGTTTCTCATAAAAAGGACCATAATGGCCAACGTCACGATGAAATCTTAAGAAAAATTACAACATTTCTCCTTTGTGGTGTTCTAAATAAGATGAACTGAATTTTGTCCGTGTGCACCAGGACCTCAAATGAAGCAAGACTGCCAGACAACCCATAGACTTCAAAACCTTATTGTATTTAGATGAATCCTTTAACCATTGGAAACGTTTATCAGACAAGACTATCGCTTCGTTTTCCACAAGCTGACGGACATCTAAAAAAAAACACAGCACAAACTGTGCATATGAAGAGCCATCACAGTACAGCTGCAAGAAGCAGGTTTGGCATAATACACACGTGTAGGAAATCTGTCCTACTTTTTCAGTTCTAAAATCCGTTAACCCTGTTAACAGAGGTGTCATGCCTCAACACTCCACTGACGACAGAAGTTTTAGTTTTAGTCCTTGACAAAGGCACTCCCTTATCCTCTGCTGTCCCGATCCACTTTTAAAGAAGATGTTACCACATAAAAAATTCTGTGTTACAGTGAAACAACCCAGGACTGCCTTTCTTTGGCTTTGCAGTCTCCATCTCAGTCTGTATGCTGAGTTTCCATGGAGATTTGCACAGGCAGAGATATCCCTGCTGCATCAAATCTGGAGATCACAAACATTTTCTTTCCAATATTTAAGCAAACAAAATCAGGAAAAATATTTTGCCCTTAAGGTCCATACCTTGCTTCAGTTCAAGCCTCCTGTCTGATCTTGGGAAAAGTTAACATCTCTGAGCTTTCTTTCCTGTAAATTCTTTCAACAGTTGCTCTCTTCTGCTACGCTTGGCCTGTCGTGTATACTTCAAAGGTATGATCTCCAAGACAAAGAGCATCTTATTAACTTAGCACATTACTAAAAAAAAAAAAAAAAAAAAAAGTGGGGAGACACTCCTAGTCTGAGGACTCTGTAAATGAAGCGTACATCACTGGTCACGCTGTTAAGCTCAGGCTGACAGCTTTTTCAAACCAGCTTCAAGCTCCTGTAAGATATTCATCCATTTCTCTCACCACAAGCAACTAGTGCTTAAAACCATGAGTGTTCAGATCTTTGCATCCAAGTTGATATATACTGATTTCTGAGCAGAACTAGCTTAATTACAGTGGTATGTCTACCTGCTTAATCAGATACTGCTAAATGAATGATTTAAAACATTAACTGTATTTTGTAAGACACTGCATATATACAGAGAAACACTAAAGTGGTTACAATATTGCAGGTGATTTGGTTTCTTTTTATAATACTTCTGGGCAAAGCTGTACACACAGACAATAAACTGACCTAAGATTTCTGTCTAATAATGTGGAAACTTTAATCAGCAGGGACTAATGCAAAAGAAAGAGAAATGTCTAAAGAAAAAAGATATATATATATATATATGGCAACTATTCTGTTTTCTAAAGAAATATAAGTCTTTCTTTTGCCTTAAATTCTTACAGCTTTGTCAGCATCTTATTTTATCCACCTATATAAAAGGCAGAACTGTTTCCTATAAGTTTAGATACGATTTCTCTAAAGTTATCAGCGCATTTTCATTATCTGATATTTCTAACTTCATTAAAATAGGATTCAGTAAATTAAGCCTAGAACTGTAATATTAAATACTACGGAACATTGCCCCCCTAAAAATACACTAAAATTGTCATTGCAAGTGAATAGAAAGAAAAAAAAATGTCATTTTTCTTTCCCGTGCTCAGCTTTGAAAAGTAACATTCAGAATGATCCTCATCATGACTTAAATTTCAAATAATAGAGACCAAGGGCAGGAGGACAGTTTAAAAAGTACACCAATAAATTTTATAATATTCTGATTTAATTTACCAGCTTTTCCTGATCTGTATGCACAAGCCCAAAATTAACAGTCAAAAATTACAAATTCCTCTACTCCCCTTCCTCTAAGTCATAGACATAATGATGGCTAAAATATTTAGAATTAAGGATTATTTCCTTTCTTCCACTTTGTCTCCTAACCTGTATCTTTCTTCACTTTTAACCATAGACAGCACATTTCCCTACTGTCATATTCTCAAATATATCAGGCTGAGAACAAATTTCCTATGAGGGAAGGAGCTGAGGAGCTTCAGAGAGAATAGAGGCACAAAGAAAGAGAAATCCTTTGAGTACTAGTTTTCACAAAGGTTCGCTACTAAACTTATTATTGCTGAGTTCTTGTAGCTTCCAAAAAGAAATATAGATGAGGATGTTAAAACATTCTCAGTGTATATTTTAAATTGTAGCGCAGTACATTTATTTTGGCATTTAAATCCCTCATTTCCCCAAGGACAAACTGTGCATATCTCAAATAATGATGCCCAGATGGCTCTACGGATATCGTTTCACAGCAAGCTTTTTTGCTGCTGCAAACTGGCAGTTTCACTGATATTTCATATACTGTGTTGAAAACACACAAGCTATTTCACACACACACAGGACATAGCACACCAGTTTTTCATCAATTATATGCATCAGGAAGAACCTGAAATTTGCTTTCCAGAAATCTTCAGTATTTTTTCAAAATACACATTACTTTACAACCATTCATGTCTCCAAGATAGTTTCCCAGTAAAAGAAAAGCTCTAAGGGGAGTGAGCAAATGAGTTTACTAAGTCAAATAAATATTTGCCGATTTCAGCACTCACCAAGCTTTAGTGTCAACACACTTGCAATCACCGCAATTAGCAGCAAGTGGGACTTAAAGACTGTGAGGAAGGAAAACATCCTTAAAGAAGGAAAGGACCTTGAGTTGTTAAAATGATTAGGTAACAGGCTGAAATTGAACGAGCAGCACATGGTGTTTCCAAAGAGTTACATAAGTTTAGCGGAAAGGGCTGCTCCATTAGTTCAGTTAATAGAACATTCTGTTACTCTCAACTTGGTCTGTTGCTGTGCACACAAAAAGAAGAATGTATTATTTGCCCTTAAATAGAATCAGAGCTTAGCAAAAGAAGAGAAAAATATAAAATATATAAAATAATTACATTATTATGAAATTGCATTTGTGCCTTTATTGTCTGCCTTTACGATCTTTTTAGACACAGCTGCATTATCAATTTCAGGATGTGTTCAAATACACATCAGCTTATTTGAAAAATGGACACTTGCTGACTTCTGCAATAAGGTCTCAGTAATTGTTTCGCATTAAAGCATCTTTGAAAGTCTAGAAGCAGATGAAATGCAAGTGTTTGTTTAAAGTCACCATAGGATCCAAGATGGAATTACCTCCTCTTTTCTTTGTTTCTCAGTGTGTCCAAGACCAAAATAGCTAAAATATATTTAGCTTGCTCTCTTAAAGACATAAAGAAAAGACTCATAGGGAGTGGGTGAGGGGAGAAGGAAGACACAACAAAAAAAACACAAACATTTTTTTCAATAAATCTTATAAAGGCAAATCTCTTCTTGAATCTTTCTTATAGAAAGAACGTAATATTCACAGAACATGAACTACTGGAAGCATTGAAGTTGCTGTATCTCCTGCCAATTAAAGTGAAACAACTCTTGAGTTTCTAAATGAAAGCAGGCCTTTTGTTCCATTTCAAAATAGACTCTTGAGGATCTAGCAAGAGAATAAATGGATAGAATATGTTCAGGCGAGATTATCCTCCCACTTACTTTCCTATTATCAATCTGCTCAAAGAAAAATTACTACAGAAAGGTCATTGTACCGAAGAAAGCAGCTCAGAGTTTTTAAACCCAACAAAATACACAACTTTACCATTTACTGTTCAAATCTAGTAGACTTTAACAATAATCCTTCTTGAAAGAGCGAGTTTGCTTCTTTCTCCACTAAAACTGTTGATTTCTTCTTCTCTTTTTAAAATTATCCCTTGATTTCCATGTTGATTACCTAATGAAAGGGTGATAAATTCTTAGTCCTCAGTTCATAGGCTGTCAGGTCCAGCATTTGATAGTGCTCCGAGAAAGATATCATACCCTCAGGGTCTCCATGTATTGTACATTAACCTTCTAAACTGAACCCATTTGAAGAATGGAAATTATACAAGTTATCCTGCTTTAGTGTTGCCTTTTATTTATTTGTCTCTGATGAAGATTCTGGGGCTAATTGGGAGCCAGTAGTTTTCTTTTACATATAGGGGGCATTTTCAAGGTGTTTTGATATGGCACAGCTTACTGGTTTACAGGAGTCTCACAGTGATGTGTTTGACCACAACTTTGCTGTTCTGTGAGTCACTACAACAGCAAATTGCTGAGGTACAAACGATGAGCGAGTCATGCTGCCTGCAGGTCTGGAGCTGGCTAGATCCAAATTCCCTTACAGAAACTGTAGGCTCTTAGTGACTACACAGAGCAAATGCACAGATGATGCAGCTTCTACACCCCAAATGTCTGATATATCACTGAGTATGCAGCCAAGATCTTGTGAGGGTTTTTCACGGTTTTACACTGATTTCATGCTCAGGTGATTATCTGTAAGAGTTTCAAGACTTCTGCAATTATTGCTTGCTTATTCCTTACTTCCATTATCACTACAGGAAGAATTTCAGACTAAAAATCTGTATCCTTTTCTTTTTTCAGTATACCAACCAGTTTCAGACCATTCTGCATCAGTGGCCTTCTTTCTTACAGTGATTGTCATGTCCTCAATACTTCTCCCAACTTTAAACTTCACCAATGTCACACATCTTAAAATGTGAAATGTGAAAGTTTTTGAAAAAGACAAAAAAAAAATCCACATTTCGCAATGATTTCCTCTCTCAGGTCAAGTTTGCAACATACCAGGTCACAACATATAGTTTTTCCTGCATGCATTAGATATCATTTTGATTGGTGTCACTTCAGTAACTCATGAAATGCTATTGTAGGGACCTTAACCTAGATAAACTCTTCAATGTATAATAGTTTTCTAGGTTATCTAGGTTAAGGTCTCCACAATAGCATTTCACATAATGAAAATGAGTATGTGCAGGCATGTCCAGCGCTGCACACAGAGCTAGACCTTCAGGCAAGTGCTGCACTAGCATATTCCTTGGTCATAGGAAAAATTTAGCCAGCTAATCCAAACTCAGGAGCCTGTAGGCTACTCCTGCACCACCTGCAAGTCCTTGTCTTTATCTCAGAAAGCCTGCTCTCATGTGAATGTGCTTTTGTTTGACAATAGAAATGATGACAGAATCATTTTCTTCAAAGAAAACCCTGTAAGAGCTCTACAGGCCACAATGCTGGTGAACCTGTCCATTAAGGAATCCACCATGCCCTGGATCAGAAGTCTGTCTGATGGATGTTGCACAACTCAGGGTTCCCAACATCTGAAGGAATGTAAGAGCTATCCTTTTTTTCCTCACCTTTCTCATGTAAAGTCCAATAAATGGTATTTTAATCAATATTTTTGGAGTCTGAGTGCCTTTGTTAGTGGGTTCATAACGAAAACTATCCCCAGTGCCTTGCACAGATGCAATACGGTTGTGTAACAGTAGTAGTGATCCAAGAAAAATCTTTGCAAGCTTTTGAGATCTACGTATAGAAACCACGTTCTTTTTAAAAGTTGCTTTTTGAGAATTTTCTGAGTCTAACCAAACCTTCAGTTCTAATAAGTTTGGCTGTGTCTGTGGAATGTCTTCAGTAACCAACAGGCATCTTTGTCACCGTTTCACTGTCCATCATCCGCCTTTTGAAGGGACATAGCACTCAAGGACTGCACACCATTCTCCAAGGGGCTAACTGCTAATAAACTCTTGTTACTCACTAGAAAAGCTGAAGCACAGCAGAGTGGGATTTTCAGAACAATGTGACATTTATTCAGCTGTTTCTATTAGGTAACTGGGGTTTAGAATAGCCATTGGGATCCTGGAAATTCAGCAAATATTGATTATTCTCCCACTGATGAGAGGCATGTAGTTAGTCAAGTGTTCAGCGCTACCATAGGTAAATAATTCTACAGCCAAATAGCGTTCACTATCTCAGCACAAAAAAGTCACTTCATCGTGGTGGTTTGTTATGGAATATGTGTCACCTGCCACACAAACCAACACAGAAAAAAAGTTTCAAATACAAAACAATCTAATTTATGATTCTTGTTGCATAGGATGCATAGGGTAAGGCAGACAAGTAAAACAATTAGCAATATTAAAATACAATAGTAACAGTCATATAAAACATTCTGATATCTATATTTTGGTGTTTGGTATGCACAGGAGATGCCAAACACGTTTTAAAAAGCTACTGAAAATCAGTTTGCACAGTAGGAAACTTCAGGGAATTCTGGAGGGAAACGCTGAGTACAAACACTCTGAAGTCCAAGCCACTAAGGAGTGATAATTAAAAATCTTCTCAAGAGAGCAGGTGCTTAGAAGAACACTCTCAAATTTTTGAACACATTTCTTTTACACAAAAAAAACACTACCAGCCGTTTCTCTATGTGACTTGTGGTAAACCCACCTTATGCATTATCCCGTTGTCCATTTTCTCATGTGTCTTAATTAGTCCTTCCTTCGAACTTTGTTCTAAGCCATGCATGCAACTGTGCTGAGATTAATAGGCCTGTCATTTACCCACACCACTTTTCTCCCTCTTTTTAAGTGAAGGTACTGCATTTGCTATTCTGCAGTTATATCCATTCTACCCTGAGGTTTATTAAAAATACTCAATGGCAGTTCTATAATTTCATGTGCCAGCTCTTTCAGCAGTCTGCAATGAAAATTAGTGGGTCCCCAGACTTGAAGGGATGAAGCTCTTTAGGTTCTTATCGAGGAACTGGAAATTTCTATTTCCCTATCCGCCTTCCATTAGATACCTTTGTCTTTGCTCTAATGGTCAACATAATAGTTCTATTGAACTGAAATGAATCTTAATGCAAAG
>JAVCKT010008125.1:0-12886 GCA_032273925.1 Rhynchotus rufescens
GCCACATGCTCTGGGTGTCCCTGCTTGAGCAGGAAGGTTGGACTAGATGATCTCTAGAGGTCCCTTCCAACCTTGAATATATTCTGTGATTCTGTGTGATTCTGTCTGCTTGAATTGATCTTTCTCTGTTATTTTGTGTTTTTATCTCTTTAGTTGTGCTTTGTCTCTGCACCATCTTGTATTTTATTGCATTATCTCCTGTGCACATAGTAGATTTGTTAGGGAAGTTGTGCTCTGTGTGTTGCATTCTTGTTCTACTCCTCTGTGTACAGCTCAGTTCAAATATTACAGCCAGGGTTACTCCAAAGGGAAGGGGGGGCAGTGGTTTTGGGTCTTGCTTAAAACAACTACAGGAAAGCCTGGGCCATAACTACTTTCCAAATCTGTACCAAGATAAGAGAATATCCATCAAGTTAGACTTAATATTTTTCTATGAGATACAGTGTCATAAGGTTGGTTTTGTGCCTGTTGAATTGCTTGCCCAGCCCAGAAGGAAGAAGCTGCCCAATATGCACCTACTAAAGCTGTGGGAAGCAGCCAGTTGGGTGATTAAGCATTGACTGTATAAGGCATTTTTTGTATGTATCATCACTGTAGTACACTTTTACATGGAGTATTAAATAAAAGGAATTTAGATACATTTTAAAGCAGAAATTTAGCTGACATTGATGCACCTTAGAGCAAATTGATTTTAATAAGAGATCTTTCTTTAGAGGGAAATTCATGTACAGTACCTCTCTCATGGGGTTAATTCCTTACCCTAGAAATAAGTAGCAAAATAGTAATCATAATGCAGTGCTACAGAATAAGTCCAAATTATATTAGAAGTAAATTCATTTATGCTACCAAAAGAAACTGCAACTTTGAGGAAGAGGTAGAATTGATTTCTTGAAGAGATTGTGGCATTGCTTTGGAAGCTTGATTGGGTTTATTGGATTGTTACAGCTCTGTCATGGAATGATTCACACCTCAAAACTAATTAAAGCATTCCTATAAATCAAGCATTAAGACCATGGAAAACCCATAGCTTTAGGGTGCCTTTGCTGCAGTACCAGTGTGTAGAACAGGAGTTACCAGCTAGAAGTAAAACTCAGGCAAAATAGCAAAACTAACAGCAAGGAGAACAAACAGAAGTTAATCCCTCCCTGGGGATTTTTGAAAAGCAAACTAAATAGTTAATTTTTTCTTCCCTCAAAAGGCAGTGTCACCCATCCTTCACAATCTTGCGTTAGTGCTTTATTCAAAGACAGACTGGAACATTTCTTGTCCCACTTTTATGTAAGCTTCTCTCTCCTCATTTGTCATGAGAGACACGAGCGCTGGATTTTCATTGACTTCGCTGTAGGAGCGAGGCTGCCCAGCTACCATTAAAATGGGATCTTGTGTTTCCTGCTCCTCCTCATGCTCCAAGGTGCTGGCAGCTTCTTCCATCCCTGGTGCTCCTGAATTCTTGGCATCTTCCTCACCTTCACTGATGTCGCTTCCCGAGGTGGGTATCTTGCTTTTGCCTTTGACCAGGGACACGTGTTCAGGGCCCAAGGACGACTTGGATTCATGGATCAGAAGAGTCTGGATGATTTCACTGTCCGTGCCCCTTTCTTTGGCATTTTCTTCAATTTCTTCAGAAGGATGCACTCCTAATACAGAATGTCAAGTGTTAGAGGTAGCGATAGGAACCACTTCAGCAATTATGGTAACCACAGCCCTCCTCATGTAGCCTTTTCCTGCTCTGCCTCTCTCACCCCCATTGCTGCATTCTCTTCATGGCTGCATTTTGAGAATTCTACAGTAACTTTGGGGTTGCTTTAACTACACTCTCAGAATGAGACCTGTTGAGAAGGTGCCTTAAGTGTGCCTTTAGGAATAGTATACCTAATACTAAGTATATTACTGCTATTATTATTACACTTACAACTGTCCTCACCAAAAGGCTGGTTTTCAGAGACACGAGGGCTTGACAGGCACTGACTGCAGAACTGAAAGGTCCCAGTCCAGTAGGAAACCCCTTTTCAATAGGAAACTTCTACCCCAATGTATCTTACCAGCACTATTGGGAGAGGCTGCTGTTGCTCCTTCCACGGTGCTCCGTGACATCCAAACAGGTTGCTCTTTAGTGACTTTTTCTCTTGTTTTCTTCTTGGGCTCAGAGTCTTGGACATCTATAACTAAGTTTTGGGTGTACATAGTGCCAAAGGAGGAGCTCCTGCTGGCCCATTTTTCGGGTCGGCTGCTGCATTCCAGCGTGCTTGAACACACCTTATCAAAGCTGAAGGAAACATGACCCATGTGAGAGATTCAACACAAGCCTCAGTTAAAGGAAATCTTAAAAAAGTCACCCTTCTCAGAGCCCTGTGATTCTGAACCATTAGGTGTTGCCCATTCTCTTCTCTGGAGCATCCCTGGGTGAAGCGCACTGAGAGCAGCGTTATTTTCTCACAGTGAACACTATTGGCCAAAGGAGGGGAAGTCTATAGGAGAACTACGTGCTCCTTGAAACAGAACAGGTAGTAAAAATAGAACTTTTAGCACAAACCAGTAATTGAAAGTGCCATAATACATTAAGGAGCTTGGAGTCCCATAAACTAGGCAGTACCAAACACAACAGAAGAGAAAGCGGACTGTAAATTAGGTATTTAACCAGGCTTTTACAACTGGAAGGTTTGGGGGGAGCGGGAGCTGTATTGATCAAGAGCTCTGGAGCCGCATTTGTACCTTTCTGATAATCCTGGGATTTCTGTAGGCTGGGGCTCCAGCAAGTCGTAGGGCAGGACGATGTCCTCAGTCTCCTTGAGGAGCAGGAAGATGGGCTCGATCTGCTCGTTGAACCTGGCCAGCAGCGTGCGCGCGTCCCGCCTGGGCAGCGCCGACGCGTCCTCCTCCACCTCCGCGTTGCAGTAGGTGCAGCGGAAGGTCTCTGCGGCATTGCCCACACGGCACGATGGCACACAAGGCACGTAACTTGTGGGCAAATTCACAGCCTGGACAACACCAACCAAATCCAAGCAGCTTCTCTAGACTCAACATTAGTCTCTGCTGTGGATTGTTGGGGGCCTCACGAGGTGCCTGACCATTGCTGGTTCCAGACCAGCACAGGAGTTACAGCACCCCTCTGTTGCCAACTTGCATTGTTTTTATCACAGGAGGTAGGTGCAGAGTTTTATTAAAGCTCCATCATGTCTTCTATCAGAAGTGTTGATGACTGACACAGATGAGCTAGCAAATTCAAGGCATGAGGGAAAATGCATACTGTGTTCTCATGCCTCTCACGAGGAAGCACAACACAGCCCTGGTGAGTTATTTTAGCTCATAGCAAAACTGAGGCCAGGACCTGAATCTCCATCCTACATCTTAAATTCCAGATTATGCCTCTTGTTCAACTTATTTTACAAACACTGCTTTCTCTCATACCCTTAATTCCCAGCTTTTTGCCCTGGTCCATACCCATCAGCAAACAAGAGGTATGTTCTAACAAACTCCACACAAATCACCACCATTGTAAGTTATTCTTCAACATGTAAGAAGTGAGCAGTATAACCAAACATACCTGTAAATACATCAAACAGCTGGTTGACCTCCAGGTCTGTGTACGTGCTGGAGCAAGACGGGCACTTAAAAGACGACCTGGTAGTTGAGTCCCGCTCATCTGCCTCTATCTTCCGGCGCATGTGGTCCAGTTTGTACTTCACCACGTCCACCAGCACCTTGTAGTTGATGTAATAGTAGTTGTGCCTCGTGCTCTTCCCGTTGGGCCCCGTTTCGACTCGCACGCGCAGCTTGACCAGCTTGTCCGCCTTGAGCGTGTTGAGGACAGCGCGCAGCTGCTTGCGCTCGTACTGCAGCAGCTGCAGCAGCGCGTCCTCCTTGACGCAGGGGTAGCGGAGCAGCACGTCCAGCGCCAGCGAATACTCCACGCCGTAGAAGCCGCGCACCAGGTACTTGGCCAGGCGCTTCAGGGCCGCCGGCACCTCGGGGATGACCTGCGGGTCCTCCATCAGGAGCCGAAGCGCTGGGTTTTCCAAGCGGCAGCAGCCTTGGTGCTGCACACGGAACGGGCAGGCTGTGGTGAGGCTTTCTTGAAGCCTTTTTTTTTTTTTTTTTTTTTAAACTTTGCTGCTCTTCTGGAATAATCTGCACTGAATAGATTAATATAAAATCCTTAATCTAGATGTGGGAATGGGCTAGTACATGTAGATATCAAAGGTTATCTGATCCTCAGGTAGAGTATTCAAAATATTGACCCATGTACCCATGCGGGCATAAGGCCCCACAAAAATGACTAATGAAGATTGGGATAGGACAAGCCATAGTACTGTTCTTCACTGAGGGCAGCATAGTTATCTTTCACACCAAGGTCTACCTAAATGAGCTGTTTGCTTTCACAACCAGCCAAGGAAGATCTGATCTAAACACTATACAAGCTAGAAATTAGAGCACAGGGCAGAAATGAGGCACTGAATCCTTAGGTTAGTTCAAGCAGTGTGATGTAGAAGAGACTCTTTCCTGTGCGTGATCATTTCTTGGGATTTTCCGCCCTGTTTGCTGTCAGACAAAGATCAAACTGCTGGAGCAGAGGGTGGGGATCAGAGCACTGTGCCTCGTCCAGCACTGTGTCAGGGCCAAGCCTGCTTATTCCACCACACAAACCCCACAGGAGCAATTTGTAAAACTCTGCTCCTTGGCTCCCTTCTACCTTGCAGAAAACAGCCTTTGACTCTAACCAATGCCTAAGCCCGTTAACGGGGATATAATTATTCCAGTCTAATTCCACTCACATTACCATTCCTCATTAGCAAGGGGTGGGAGGAGAAGAACTAACTCCGCAGGTAAGTCTCAGGGAAGCAGATCCTGCCCTGCTCGTGGGGGTAACGTCCCTGGGTACCATGTCCAGGCAGGTGGCTTTGCCAGGCAGCCCCGGGGCCCAGCAAGCCCAGTGGGGACAGTGGGGCCGCCAGCGGGGAGGTCAGGTGGGCAGCAGGAGGGCAGTTATGGGGCAGCTGCCCTGGCACCTGCTGCTGCGGGCGCCTTGCCCACACCTGCCCCTCGTGTGTCACGGCTGCACAGAGCCTCACAGTGACCTTGAAGACAAGGCCCAGGTGAAACAGGTAAGAAGCCCTCTGCAGCAGCACTGTAGCTAATTACTGGCTGTCTGGTTACCTAAACCTGCTGGCCTGGGGCTAACAAAGTCAGCTAGGAAATGAGAAGGTAGCAGGACCACATTGCCATTTGGGGGAGATCTCGACAAGGCCTAAGAAAAGCTGCCCCACGGAGTAGGAAGGTGCCGGAGGCTTCCCCGCTCCAGGGAAGCTGCTCCTGACCTTGCTCCCAAGGAAGCCTCGGCAGTAGCAGGAACACACCACACACAGAAACCCAGTCCCAGCTTTCCCACGGGACAGCTCCAGGAGCGCTGGAATAGGCCTGGGTATCCTCTGGAGGACTCCTTACCTGGGGTTTGTACTCGGTACTTCCTTCTCTAAAACAAGCACTGCAAGTTCAGCTTGCGCAGAAGTGCTTCCAAACACCTTGATGTTAAAAGAGTGACCTGAGAAAAGCTTTTTAACCATTAAACTGGTCAGGAAAAAGGAAAGGGAGGAAGGAAGAAGTAGCAGCAGCTGCTCCCCACAGGGACTAAGTGGCTTTAAGTGGGAACCTGCTTCAGGGCTGAGTTGCAGTTTCCATTAAAGAGAAAGGTATTTTGCTACTGCTGTTTTTGTTGTTGTTGTTGTTGTTTTGTTTTAGGAGGGTCAATTAATAGCTTTGACAAGGCACTTTACAAATCATCAGGTGCTCTAAAAATAGGAGCAGATTCTGTTCACTGGGGTAGGAACAATATTTTCAGTACACTATCTTTAAGATTACCCAGTGACTTAGCCACGAGAGAGGCCCTCCTGTTTGCAGGCAACATGGAAGGCCCCAGCACCCTCATTAAGGAGGCCGTACCCAGCCCTTCCGCTGCCCCACACACCAAGCCAGAGGCACCTTAGGGGCCCCTCATGCTTTGGAAGCCCACGCAGTTGTTTGCCGCGCTGCTAGTCAGACTTTCCCATTGACTTTCACGCTAACCTGCGGCAGCGGCGCTGCACGGAGCGGGTTCTGCCAGGTCCTCCGGAGGCAGCTGCTTAATTAGCATCCTACCTGGGTTGCCCAAGAAGACAAACCAGGCGCCTTGCTATGTTTTGAACAGCTCTTGCACATTAAAAGCATCAAAATGGAACGATTTGTAAGAGTAGATATTGAAAAAAAAGTCACAGGA
Source organism: Rhynchotus rufescens (assembly GCA_032273925.1). Classification (NCBI taxonomy): domain Eukaryota; kingdom Metazoa; phylum Chordata; class Aves; order Tinamiformes; family Tinamidae; genus Rhynchotus; species Rhynchotus rufescens. Next base: position 6,251 of record JAVCKT010008125.1, read on the forward strand.
GTTGCAGCTAAATTACAAACATTATCATTACCTCCCTTGTAGATTCTGTGGATGCTCCTTTGCTAAGGGCCTAAAGTAACTGCATGAAAACCTTAAGTATTGTCCAGCCTTTTCCTAGCCCTATCAGTGATAAGCCCTAATTAACTCCCAGGTGGAGCAAGCAAGCCCCCAAATGTCATTCATCAGCAGCTGAATGAATTCAGCTTTATGTAGGTTGCATCAGAGCAAAGCTACAAATCTGATTGCTCAAGAGAATCCACCTAGAGCAGACAAGGAGTGAAATTTTAAGTGACTGCAATTGCTGGTTAGTGCTTTCATTAGCATGACTTCAGAAGGCCAGAATATCATCATTAACTTTCTGATTGCAAAATCAAAATTTAGCTTAGATAGTTTATATAATTACTGCTTAGAACTTTTTATAACTGAGCAAACCTGGGAACTTGCATGGCTTGTAGGGAAGAAAATAATATTAATGTCTTTATTAACTTTTATACTTTTGCTTGTTAATGTTTTCTGGTGATTTTAGATCATCAAACATCTGAAATTGCAACATGTATTTTTCATTATACATTTCTATAAAATTATGAATACTATTATTTCTTTTTATTTATGAAACATTAGAATTTATAAACAACATGAAAATAAAGGTACAAAACACTGAAGTTAAAATGCTAGTTTTATTAGCACTACAGTCATTGTATTATTCCTCAAATCCATGTGTGTTTTCCATACATTTTCTTAGATAAGAGCAGCGATGGCGAGTCACGCGTTCGCAATGATGCAACTTGGGTGTTCTTGGCGGGCGTTGTGGCTTACCTCGTGGTTTTGCTATTGCTGTTCATTACTGCAACTCTGATTTCCCAACATATGGGGCATCTCTGGAGGGTCCATGGATCTCCTCCAAAGGTGCAGGGATTTGTCTGCATAGAACAAATGTGGGAGTAGAGTACGAAACCCTCACTGCTGGGGTGAGAGATTGTCTGGTGGACACGCACAGCCAAGGAGGCAAATAGCACATCTTCAGCTGCAGATTTTAAATCTCATGGGGTTAAAGATAAGTAGATCATGGAGTTTATTCCATGGAGTGGTTCTTGTCTACAGTCCTTGGCTACTGCCTTGCACTGCAACAGGCAAAGGAGCCAGGCCGCTTGCTGGTGCCTCTTGGCTTTAGTCCGAGGGGAAACCCTGGTGGGTTTCCTTGTGTTTGGGATGGGGAACGTGTGGCGTCACCTTTGGCCGCCCCTCGCGCGGCAGCCCCGTGAGCGGCACAAGGAGAGGGCACAAAATGGCCTCCCGCCACGGCCCGGCTGGCGAGGGAGCACGGAGCGCCGTGGGAAAGGCGGCTCTCGCTCCCGGGTCCCTGCCGCGTTGTGCAAGTCTGCCAGCCGGAGCTGCCGAGATGGGCAGGGATTCCCTGGCTCTGCTTCCAAGCCCTTGGGAGGGCGGGAGTGTTTACGTGGAGCGGCATCGCCGCCATGTCGCGCTCGCTGGCTGCTGCGTGGGGAGCAGGCCCGGCCTCGCCTGGGCAGCGCTGCCGCGTGCGGAGACACGTAAAGAGATACGTAACGGGAGGCGGACCAGAGGTCGGAGGAGAAAATGAGGAATTCTCTGGAAACAACGGTGTGATCCAAATCTGCGCGGAGCATGGACGTGGCGTGTTCTACCTGAGTGTGGCAGAGCACAGGTTGGTGCAGAGGGCCTCTGGAGAGGCTCTGATGAGTATCGTGAGAGCATGGGAGATGTTAGGTTGGTTTTTTTGCCCTGTCTTTGCCCAATACTGGCAGTCCAACATCCTCCCGAAAGGTGCCCAGCAGCTGAATCCCGCACCCTCCACAGCAACTTGTATTGAGGGAGCAACCCTCCCTCTGCACAAAGGCCAGTCCTGGCACTCCAAGACGAGACGCGGCCTCTGCACAGGCCTTTGGACACAGGGCTTCCTAACAATGTCGTCATAGGTCTCTCCTTTCCCTCCGGGCTGTCCCTTTCCCAAGGTCTCTGCCTCTCTGCTGCTAATTTTCATCAGTTGGTGTGTGGCCCTAAGCCAAGTTTATCTTGTGAACTGTGCAATACTTGTGTTGAGGTGATTCATATCTCTGTCATTTTTTGATGGTGTTTTCACAGAATTACCCAGTTCCATGGTCCCCGAAGACATGCCGGCATCTGACTGAATCAGCCTGGGTGCTGTTGGACTTGTGTTTTCAAGTTAGTTTATGCTGTAGCCTTAACAATATCCAGGAAAAGAAAGGACATTGAGCCTGTTTTGCCTACAGAGCTCTCAGTACAGAGTTTGAAGGTGACACTGATGGATAATTTGAGAGGCAAAAACTCGGAGTGGATCTCAGCACTCCATGTGTTTCAGCATAGCTTCCTCGGTCCTCCATCGTGGACCATATTCCCAAAATATGGCCATTGGGATCAGAGACTGGGTCCTCAACAAACAGCTCAACCTGTTGGGTTGACTTGGTAGCACCATGAGAAACAGAGCGAGCTCAGTTCTCCTGACCAGTATTTAACTGGTGGGTCTAGGACACCCTCCTTCCTCTTGCAAAGCCTCATTCATGTCCTGAAAACTGAAGTAAAGCCGAAGTCTTTCATCTTTCTGTTCAGTTTTACTTCTCTCTCTCCTCTGATATCTCCCCCTGGCTCCTAGTTCTGCCTCTCTTTCTGTTCTCCTCTTTCCATCCCAGCTGCTTCTGTTCCTTTCTGCCACCTAGTTCACACAGATGGCCCATGTACCTTCTGGAGGTTGCCATGGATGTCCTGAGAGAATTAGTTTCCATCTCCCAGGTTCTTGGTGGAATGTAGATACAGCATTTGGAGAACTAAATTGATGTGAATGAGATCAAATTACTTAAAGCTTCATAAACAGAGGCCAAATTCAGGTGGTGGTGTATGCATCTATGCCTAGTCCTGGCAACTCCAGAACTAAGTTTGTAGTTCAAAAAAGATGAAATTTCAGCACTTTGCAGTCTTAATAATCTCTTAATTTTTTTTACTATGGGTTAAAATTTCTTTTTCTATCTTCTTCAAAGAGATGAACCATTTTCAACCAAAACATGGGGAGGAAAAAGTCTTAGGCTAACTTTTTTTCCTGTGTTGGGTAAGTTCAGCAAGATCAAAGGCAAACCAAAGTGTAATGGTGGGAAACATGGAGCAAGCCGTGCTGACTGGAGCTGCTATGAACAGGTAACACCCAGCAGGGACATCCTCACCACTGCTGTTCTTCTGTTCCTCAGAAGAAGAAACCTGGAGCTAGGAGGACATACTTTGCAAAACCAGACCATACTTTGCATAACAGGACATACTTTGCAAATTAGACCAAGAGAAGTTGCCCCATACAGAATTAATGTCATTTGGAGCTGATTCACTGTAGTACAGAAAATCAGTTTATGTTCTCAGGGAGTAAACTGCTCAGTGTTATTATACAGAAGTCTAATCCCTTTATATGTAACGTCCTCTCCTCTAAGACAGAGTGTGGGAGCAGACTAAGCAACCAAAGACCTTAACCTTTGATACTTAAAGCTGGGATGCTCTGAGAAGCTGGCAGGCAGACTTGCAGGAAACACCTGCACCACCTACCAGCTTCTTGAGCAGTTTTGGCCATGTTGCAAAGTCGTCTTACCAGGCTGTTCAGCAATCAAAGGCAGCTTCCTATATAATGCATAAAAATCTGCAGACTCTTTTTTTCCAAGGCAAATTGTGTTTCTGTGGTTTTTGCCTCTGCTTTGATTAAGGTTTATTCCTTCTGGCTCATCCTGTTCTTCTAGTGCTATGGATGAAAGGCTGAGCTGCTTGGAAGAGCTTTGTTGTTGCTTTTCACCACCACTTCTGGCCCTCCAAAATAGGCCAGGACAGGGACAAATTAATAATTGCAAGAAGATTATTTGCTTAGTGAATCCAGCAAGGTGAAATCTACAGATGTGTGGGTTTGTTTTTTCCTCCTTCCACTGACAGCCCAGGAGGTTGGCTGCGAGGAGGTGTGCTGGGAAAGAGCAGTGTTTCATCGTTAATCCCAGTGTCTTCCTCAAGCTTAGTTGCTCCTTCAGAGCAACAGTAAAATCTGCAAGAAGCTGAAACACTGAGGCTGCCCCTCACAGAGCCAGGCTATGCAGTAACAAAGCAAAACAAAAGTGTGTTTGTCCCAAATGGCGCAAACAAGAGCGGGCTGCTCTCTGCTGCAAGAAAAGCTGGTGACTTCTCAGGGCAGAGCTAGGAATTGCTTTGGAAACCTTGTCCTATGTGAGCGAAACGCCTGCTTCTCACTGGATTGAAACAAAAGTTTTTTAAAAAGGGCCAGGTAAATTCAACTAATGAGCTCTAAGCAGAATCTCATTTCAAAATAAAATAGTTGCTTGCTGCTCTAGAGAAAATCAGCCTTAAAAAATAAAGTCTAACTGTAAATCAGCCTGTATCTTCAAAACTTCTTGGACACCTCAATTGTGTTGTATACAGCAACTAGGCATGAAAAAACATCCATTTTCTGTCTTTTAAGTATTTGGAAGGACACACTTAAATTACATCCCAAAGCTGCAAGTCAGCATCTGTCTTGTGGCGTAGCCCTCGCTTATGCTACACCATCTAGGGCAAGAGAAGCAGGAGACACTAAAACCAGAAGGTTCCCCTATGTGCACCACTGGGAAATTAGTGTTTTTCTCCATCCCGAGGAATCCCTCCAAACTCATCCTTTCAGCTCCAACAGAGAAAGGCCAAACCCCAGGCGCTGCCAGGGTCAAACCCCGTTTCTGCTCACATGTTCCTCACGCGGGCGCCTCATCTTGCACAAGGGAGGCACCCAAAGCCCATTAGTTACAGCCTGCAAATAGCCCACTCCAACACAGGACAGGACTAATTAAGCAAGGAAACTTACTGTTAAGTGGCAATCTGATTTGATTAAGCCTTTCTTATGCAACTAGTTCCAGAGAAAGCCGAAGAAACCCCTACCTGATTAAGGTGTGAACCCAGCAGAAAATAATTTGCCTTCTACAGGGAGGGCAGGAACATCAGCCTGGGTTTGTTTTATAGGAATCCTCTGATCTGCAAATTGCATTTTATACACGTGTTTCCCCCAGTCTCACTCTCAGCTCAAGTAGTGTGCTCATGCTGACCTGCTGAATGCACACTTCATATCAAAATAAAATAACCCCCAAGGTTGGGGGGTTAGGTAGGTCAGTGGCAGACAGCTTAAGACAGCTTAACTACTTCAGACTTGGCTGAAATCAGTCTGTAAGGAAGTGAATGTCCTTTCTGCCATGTAACATGCACGGTGGCCTCCTCAGAGATACGAAATTGGAGCATAGAATGTCATCAAAGAATGAAATTCTTCAAGAATATTTATTGTATTAGTATTTATTGGGTTTGGAGCAACAGAAAAATCTGTTTTAAAAAAATTAATAGGGCAAGGAAGAACATCAGCAAGAGATCTGCAAAATAGTGAACAGATATTTCCCCAAGAGCCTGTTTCTGTACTAAATGTGCTGTCATGGTAGGTTATTTTATACCAAGGCCTCTTAGACATATCACAGAATCATTATGGCTGGAAAAGACCTTCAAGATCACCGAGTCTGACCATATCCTTATATGGAATTAGAAGACTAGTTATTCTCCCCAGGTGTTTAGGAAAGGATACAGAAGCACCTTCTAGTACAATTTAGAATTCCTATCGTGCTTGACAGGTGCTATTTTAGCCCATCTGTGATTTAAAAGAATTCTGAATCAGAGCGTACAATCACACTGTAAATACTGAAGGCATCTAGAGCTACCCCCGAACTGGTTTTTGCAGAAATAGCTGAATTTGAGCCCCCCGCCCCCATTAGTGCACATTTGTGCCCGCAGCGCTGCTGTCCAGGCGGCAGCCGGGTGGGTGCCACGCAGGGCGAGCTCCTCGCGGGCGATCCGCGTCCCAAGGCGGCGGCTCCTTCCAGGAGCGGTGGTTTTGGCGGGAGGCCCCTACCAGGGGCTGCAGGGGTCGGGGCACTGGCGCAGGTAGGTCTCGGTGTGGCCGCCGCGCACGTCCATCAGCGTGGTGCACACGGTGAGCTGCGGCGCCCAGGGCGAGAGCCGCGTCACGCGCCGCTGCTGCCGCCCGGCCCCGCTGCTGCTGCCACCCCAGGGAGCAGCTCCACCTTCCCTCGGAGAAACCCAGCTTTGCTTTTGAACCCCCAACCTCAAGCCCCTCAGACTGGAAGACCTTCTATTGCAGCAAGAGCATCAGTCATGTAGCCAGAGGCAGCTGCATTTGTCTCGCACACCATCTAGGGCACTGCTGAGCACACCCTTCTAATCTGAATTATGCACATCTGAAGGGCAACTGCCTCCTCCTCAAACCAGGAGGTCTCAGGCCAGACCAGGCTGCTCAGGGCTTCAAACCCTTTGTTCCAACACTTACTTTTTCCCTTTACAATGTTACTTGGAAGCTTTCATTTTCACATGCTGTTTTTTACCCAGCAACACACTCAGCTTTCAGAAGCTGCCACTGGCTATATTGTGAATATATTGGGAAATACTAACTTGGAGCGGGGCCTTCTCCCTGCTCCATTCTCCCCTGGTGGGAGCTCAGTGCCTGTGGGGCACACAGGCACCTGCAACCCCTTCCTGCCCCATCCCTGCTCTTCCTCCCTTCCACCTTTTGCCCTCTCC
>JAVCKT010008126.1:0-25500 GCA_032273925.1 Rhynchotus rufescens
TGCATTATTTTAGCGTCAGATCGAAGTAAATTTCCCCGTCGTTTTGATTTGTGAAATCCGAATGGCCAGGATAGCACGGAGGAACGTGGGGGAGGAGGAAAAAAAAAAAAAAAAGAAAGAAAGAAAGAAAAAAAAAGAAAAAAAAAGAAAGAAACGAAAGGGTAAAAGATGCTCGCTCTCTTTTGTTGGTTTTAAGCGAAAGCCTCTCGCTCCTTTTGGCGATTTGGGAGGGGAAAGGGCTGCACATGGATTGGGCTGCGGGAAGGAGGCGCAGGTCGGGAGCGGCGGGTCGGGCTCTGCGGCGGGGGCTCCAACACGTGAGGCGGGATCCTATTTTTCACACATGAAGGGCAGCGGTTTATTAGACATGGAGAAGGTCTATTTAAATTTCTTAGTGGTATTTGGTTACTGGATTTGGATGGCAACAAAGAGCTAACATTAGGCTTCACACTGTTTCCTATTAAAAGGCAACCTTTGCGGTTTTCTGTGTCAGAAAAGCTGTTTTTCGGGATGGAGGAGTAACATTTGGTTGTAGGGACTCGCAAAATGCGCCCATTCTACGTCCTTATTATGCACAAAAGTGAGGCCGTGGTCGCTCCCCCTCCTCTCCAAGAAACCGAATCCTTTGAATGTATTTAGGAATTTCAGGGTTGTGAGTCTATGAGATAACAAGCGGTAGATAAAAATTGAGCGGTTTCGCGTTAAGGGTTATATTGTTACACGTGTAAATAATGAAAATATTGTTATATATCGCCAGATCTCTTAATGAATTTAGTAATTGTATTCATTTATAATATCAGTGTTCTGTGCTTGGTAAATAAGTCGGCACCATTTTCCTTATTCCTTATTCATTTTTAACCCCTACCTAAAGGAAAGCCAAATGCTTTACAAAGTTGTGTTCAGTCAGTCTCGGTAATCTCGAGATGTGATTATTTATAGTTTACATTTTCCTATCCTGAGCTCCCCTACTACGCCCTGGGCTTCTCACTCACATGAGATCCTTCTCCCGTCTAGTCTGTACACAATAAATCATTTTCAGGTGTATTTAAAATAGTCATCTCGCTGCTGTTGACCCGCGCATTCTCCGGGATTTAGTTCTACCTTGGTTTATAAACACAGCGGTTCATATCTGAAGTGATCTTAAAAAAAAAAAAAAAAAAAAAAAAAAAAAAAAAAACCTTATGCTTTAATGTAGTGACTCGTGTTTGCACATTGCAATGCTCATAACTTGCTTTGTATGAATGGTTTTAAATGGAACGTTTAGAGAATAATTGGTTCTAATATGAAATGCAGTATATACTATTGATAATTTTATCAGTAAGTGTAATATTTTAAATAATTTTAACAATTAAATTTGTTTTTTTAAAAATTATATATTTGTAAAATATTTATCCTGTTGAAAGCAACAATATATTGTTGTATTTATTCGTTTATTTTTGTAATAAATGATCAACATCTTCAAGCTAAAGAAAAATTGATACTTCTATATATTTATACAGCTATCCCTTTTAAAGGCGCAGAGAGATTGGTTCCAATTTGCATGCCAATATCCAAAATGCCTCTGAAACTGCTAGGCTTTAGGACAGAACTGCAGGCACGGGCTGCCTCGCCACATGTAGTTGAGTTTGCTTAAGTTCCAGGGTAATTAATCAAACTCTAAAAGGGATGCAACAAGTCCTGGCCTTGGATGCGGGCTTGGAATGAGTGGCTTAGGGACAGGGAGCGTTTTTGCGAGGTGCAGGAGCGCGGCTCGCGGAAGGACAGCGGTGTTTTCTGGCCAGAGAGGCGCATGAAGCGAGCGGAGGAGACGCGTATAGGTAGTTAGTTACCTCATAAATATTTTCAGTTGCAGTTTGAACTAATTGAATGGGTGCAGCCTTCAATAGAGGTCTGAGAAAGGCGAAAGAAAGGAAGCGAGCGACCCCGCGGTATCAATGACACAGCAGTAGGGAGCTGCTTTTTTTTTTTCTTTCTTTCTTTTTCTTTTTTTTTTTTTTCTTTCTTTTTTTGGCTGACAGTCTCTCGAGAGACAAAAAGCGGAGGGTTCAAGCCCGGGTGGGGGCAGAGCGGCTCCCGGCCTCCTCCCGCGGTGTCAAAGCAGCCGCGCGGGCGGCCGCCGGGGAAGCTCCGCTCCGCTCCGCTCCGCATCGCACCGGGCCGGGCGGTCGCGCCGCGGGCAGCACCGGCGGGGACCGCGGTCACGGCCCGTCCCGTGGCGCCCCGGGCCGGGCCGGTCCGGTCCGGTGGGTGCCGCAGCAGCTGCCGCCGCTCCCACAAGTTGTTTTGCTCGTGGCGACCATTGAGGAAAAACGCGCGGCCCTTTGCGCGGGATTTAAATTTCGCGGATGAATTACCATACAGCGGTTGCTTAGCAACTAAATTCAAGCCGGGCTAAGAATATGCGAGCTTTTTTTTTTTTTTTTTTTTTTTTTTTTTTTTGTATTCTCATTAATAAAAACGCCGCTCTGACACAGCAACCTGACTTTGGATCACTGCAACTTCTGCGGGAGCCAGAGGAGAATACAAACCGGCTCCTCCATTTAATTACAGATCAGAGTGGCTTGAAATGTGATGTTTTGTTAATCTATCTTCCTAAAAGCGATGTAAAAAATAACGGCTTTTCAAGAGCAGTGGAAAACTACTTTTTTTTAATGGAGCTGTCTCCCGGTGCTACTGATAGCTGTAAAGCGAAATCATTTTAATTTTATTTATTTATTTATTTATTTTGAGACACACATTCAAGTATCATTCCCCCCTACCCCTCCATTTTCGCTTTACGGCAATCAGAGATCATTAAGCCATTGGGAGTCATAGGGAAATAATAATAATAATAACCTGCAAGCGACCAGGCACCCCTCCCTGCAGAAAGAAGGGGGCAGAAGGAACTTCGGGGTGCAGCCTTAGGCGAGCTCAGAGCCACAACCCCGTTCTGGGCTTGTCCCTGACCTAGAGCAGAAGTCTCTGGTGCCGAATGTCTCTGGTTGGGGGCACCTGGGCCGAGGAGGGCAGGGGGGCGCCTTGGGGGACGCCTCCTTGAGCGCTTCTCTCCAAATGTTATTTCCCTTCCTGCTAACATTTGCTTTCCATCGCTGTAAAAACTGTGGAGATGAGCTCTTGGCGTCGGGTGCTGGCATCCTATCCATCCTGTTTTGTATATATGGGAGAATTACCTCATTATGGGAGGACTGTGTGTATAGAAAGGATTATTTATACATAGGCAATACACCTACATATAAGTCTATATATAAAGATGTGTGTGCACAATGTATATACGTGCGTGTGTGTGTGTATGTATCTTTAGCAATACCCCAAACTCCTCTGCAAAACCTCAAGCCTCCAGGTGGGCCAGACTCACCCTGCAGCACGGGGAGAGGAGGGCGGCCTCTCCACCAAGGCTGCAGCGTTTAGGACTGCTCTGAGCCTGGGTCACTGGCACTGATAAGCTGGAGCTGCCTCCTCTCCTGTGCGGGTGCTTTTGTGCTCCAGCTCCCTTGCTTGGCACGAGGGCTCCGGCTGCAGGGGCCCTCATCTGATTTTATTGTGAGTGTGGGATTCATCGTGGGGTTTTTAAACAGTGAAGGGTTAAACCCAAACTTTCTCACCCATCACTCCCTCCCCCCCTTTTTTTTTCCCTTGTGTGTGTGCAAATGCTAAAATTAAGTATGAAGGAAGTGTAAAAAAAAAAAAAAAAGAACCTAAGATCCATAAGGAGTTGACTGGTTTCAGGAATATGGTTTTGCAACAGGCCGAGGGCAGGGGAACTTGGAGTTGTGTCCAAGCTTTGCAGGTCACTGAAGAATCAGGGGGCTGCCCCCTCCCTCGGCCCTTTCCTTCTCCCTTTCTCTTGTAAGGTTTTATTCTCTGCTCTGAAAGGGAGGCTGGCCTGGAGTGGGATGGTCCGGCTGGGAGAGACATTCTCCAAAAGTGAGTTTGTGATGGAGGGAGCTCCCTCTCCTTTTCTCTCTCAGCAGGATTTAGTCTCTACTCACTTTAAAAGATGGCAGAGCAGACAAAAAAAAAAAAAAAAAAAAAAAATCCCCTGCAACAAACACCAAAGGGAAGACAGGGAGGAAGGCAGGGCAGTGAGAACTTGCGACGTTTGCAGCCCCCCTGAAACTTGGGCTCACTCAAAGCTTTAGCAGAGTGTTTTGCTTCTCTTCCCAACGGTTATAGGATGAGTATCACAAGGCTACAGCATAAATAATCACATTCCCTTCCATTTTGCATCTCTCTCTCTCTTATAGAGTTGAGATTAAAAGCCAGAATCTGAGCACAGCCCTTGCACAGCAGTAGAGCTGTGCCAGTACATATGTTTCCTACTCACATGGTGAAAACTGTACCTTCAAACATAGGCTTGTTTTCAATAGCTTGCTTTGCTGTAACTACAAGGGGGAAAAGCTAACCATAACTTTTCTGAATTGCTCCTATGGCGCGTCTCGGTGCGGCGGGAAGGCGGCGTTGCATCGGCTCCGTGCCTTCAACGCAGACCGAGTCTCACGGACGAGATGGGCACGTCCGAGCAGAGGGCTTTATTTTAGACATGGGTTAGATCAAATCAACCTAACACCAGCCCCAAACACCCTGAGGAATTTGGTCTGGGAGCCAACCTCCAGTCCGGGTGGTGCGGGATTTCTGCTCCGGGATCCTAAGTGCCCGCGCGCTGCCCCGGGTGCATGACAATTTCAATACTACGGGGCAGGTGGCTGCGGATCAGGCAGTTGGGTCTCTCAGTCCAGCTGAGGGCCCCAGCCCAACCATTCATTCTTTGGAGGGAACCTGGGATGGGAAGAGTGAAAATGCATCAGGAAGGGCGGAAAGCCGTGGCTTTCAGCTCCGGTGCGGGTAGGCCTGCTCCTGGGGCGACGGCCAGGCCCGGAGCCCTGTGTGCGCAATGCCAACGACAGCCGCTGTGTCTTGCCGAGGTCCACGCTGAGCGTCGGGAGCCAGGGCAGCGTGGACTGCGCCTTGTGTTCGGGGCCATCCTTTCAAATTGAAATGAATGGGTTGCGAAAAGCGGGGCCTGGCTAATGGGGAACCGCATGGCTGCTATATTTATGTGCCGAAAACCGAAACTTAAACAACTTGAGGCAGTGTGGGATGCATAAACGTTTTATATATAGTAACCTCTTTGTTATTAGTTTTGGAGACGCCGGGCGACGCTTCCCTGCCAGCGCTCCGTCGAGCGCACCAGGCTGCGCTCCGTGGGCGCTGCGGCCGAGCGGGAGCTGTTTGCCTGGCAGCTCCGTGTTCCCTTTCCAGCCAGGGAGCAACGAGGTGCCCTCCTTGGAGCCCTGGGGGTCTCGTCTGGGCAGGGCAGGGAGCCGATGCCAGCAGTGAGGGGACTGCAGGGGCTGCTCCCAGTTTCTCCTGTCCTGCCCCTCAGGCTGCCACCAGCACAAGTGGAGCTTTGGCTCCTCTCTCCACCTCACCTACAAAGTTCGAGGCATTTCCCAGTATTTACCAAGCAGAGAAGGGATGAGAAGCGCTGGGCATTGATCATTATTATATCCCTTTCCCGACGGAAAATGGGCTCGGGAAAGCAGAGCTGAAACTAATCTTTGTAAAAGGTGGGGGAAATGAAGGGGTGAAGAATTGTGCTGCAGTAACATACATCTCTTTCAACCTCTACATCTCTCTTCCAAACTAGGGGCCCATCTGCCCAAGTGGGACGTTTCTCAAAGAAATCTAATGTCTATTTGCTCCAGAGTCCCCACTAAAGCCAAATGTAAGGTGCAAGGCTCTCCATTTGTTTCCCTCTCACATACACACATTTGCTTCCTCCCCTTCCTGGTAGAATAAAATATCCTCTCCCCAGTTCTGCTGCCCTCTCCATTTTATGCAGATACATACTCAAATGTGTACAAAAATCCTTAGCTCAGTTTGCTGAAATCGCCTAGATTGTCGAGGAAATTAAACTAAACAAGAAGCTGCGCAAAATGTTGAACTTTAAATACCAACCACTACCTCGAGAAGAAGAAAATGAGTCAATAATTAACGCTCAGGTTTCTGCTACGTCTAGATTATCGTAATTAGAAGAATTATTTTGTTAGATTTTTTTTCCCTAAGACGTGGCAGAAATTCCCTCGTGCTCTAAGAGGGTGTATGGGGCTGATCCCTCCCTTTGGAAGCGGAGCTGCGGGCGAGCGTCCTCCATCGGTGTGAGGGCTGGTGCTGGGCCTGGTCAGTGCAGGCACCCGCGCTTCCGTGTGCGCCAGGCGGGATTGCAGCTTCCTTCTCCGCAGCCCAGGAGGGGCCTGGTTTCCTTGAAGAACAAGGATGCTGGGCTTGGGGCTGAGGCTGCTGTTGTTCTCCTATTTGTTTGTTTGTTTGTTTGTTGTCCTGGCTGTCAAGTCACTCCTGGTGCCACAGAGTGGGGCTGAGGCCAGGGCTCAGTGAGCCTCCTCTTTAGACAATAGCGTAAACAAAGGAAGGGGAGCAGCCACCTTGACATTAGATGCCCGCTTTGTTCCGGAGCCTCCAACTGCATCCTGGAGCCCATACGGGGAAATATTGCCTAGGGGAATGGATAATCCACTCCAGCTATTGTCCCAAATCCCCTGGAAAAAAAAAAAAAAAAAACAAAAAAAAAAAAAAAAAAAAAAAAAAAAAGCTGACAACAATCCTCCGTCCCCCCCGCCTCACTCCGCACCCGGGCTGCGAATGGTCTCATCCCTTCCCGCATTTCCTACATTGCTGTTGTTGTTGTTGTTATTATTATTGCTGTTATTTAGCTGCTTCCTTAGAGGCACCCAGGGCTTCAGCGCAGAGCCGCTGGCGCCCTCAGCCCCACGGCTCCCGCGTGGCCCTCGTCTCCCTCCCGCAGGGAGAGGAGCCGGGAGAGGCTGGAACCCTGTGGCCCCTGTGGAAGGGCGAGGGGGGCAGGGAATGAGCGGGGGTTTCGCCTTTCCCCTCGGCCACGCGCGGCCCTCCGAGGGAGGAGGAGGAGGAGGAGGAAGGTGCGGGCGTGCTTGGGTGCGTGTCCGTGTGCGTGGGCAGGAGGGGCCTCTATTGTCCTTCCAGCCTCGCCGGGCGCCTTCCCTCGTTCCTTTCCTTCTCTCCCCACTCGGGATCCCTGGCGAACCCCTCTGCACTCCCTCCATTGGGCAAGAACAATAATAATAATAATAATTAAAGAAGAGCCTCGGGCAGCAGTGGCCCCTCCGAGCCGCCCCTGGGCCACAGGAGCCTGCGTGATCTGGGCAGCGGGTCTTCCCTCTGCTCCCTAAAACGGGAGCTCCCGCCTGCGACCCCATGTGAGGGGTCGGGCACGGAGGGACGGACGGGAGAGGCCGTCTCGCCCGCCCTGAAGTTTACGGCGATCCCTGCGCAGGAGGGGAAGGGGCAACAGCCCCAAATCCGGCCCCGACCCCGGCCCCAGGAGCAGCTTTTGTTCAGCCCGGGAAGCCGCCACCGCCTTTCCCGGCTCCCTCGGGAGGGAAGAAGGAGCCTGGGGCAGAGCCCGGGGCGCGCGGGGCCCGCGGGACCCACGGAGCCCGACGCGGCCAGACGCAGCCTCGCGACGTGCCCGTGTCCGTGTGCGTGGAGCGGGGCGAGGAGGGTGCCTGGAGCCCAAACCCTCGCTCCACATGCTCAAAGGGCGCCCCTCGCGCGACGCCGAGGGATCCTGGTGTTGGAGAGAGAAGAACCCCAAAATTACTGGAAATTTCAGGGCGCTGAAAACCGCGCCGAGGAGCGCGGCGGGGCCCATCGCTGGCAGCTCCGTCCCTTGGGAAACGGGAGCGGGGCGACCCCGCGGGACCCCCCGCACCTGCAGCTCCAGGGGCCGCCGCCTCCGGGCCGGACCCGCCGGGGGGCCCCGACGCCGCTTCCCGCCCCGCAGGGGCCGAGTCCCGCCAGCGCAGGGGCTTCCTCCCCTTCCTCTCCTCTGTTCTTCCTCTTTCTTCTTCTTCTTCCTTTTTTTTTTTTTTTTTTAATTATTATTTTAATTATTTTTAAAATATTTTTATTTATTTATTTTTGTTTCGCCCGCCTCGTTCCCTCGGCCATAGGAAACTCAACGGCAACGGGGAGGGCAGGGGGAGGAAAAGTTGTTTAACGCGCACGTCTCGTGGGCCAGCCCGGGACACCTCCCACGAGCCGCTGCGGCCGCGGGAAACGATTCCACGCGCGAGGAGGGGGAAAAGGGGGGTCCTGTCCCCTCCGGCCTCCCGCCCAGCGGGGAAGGCGCCTCTCGCCGCGAAGTTCTCAGTGAATTGACGCTCTACTCGACCACGGGGAGAGGAGATAATTTTGCACTGTCTCTTCTCTTGCAGGTAAAAGTTTGGGGTTTGGTTTGTTTGACCCTTTCCTCCCAAGAACGGCCCGCTTACACACATAGGGAGAGGGTTGTTTGCTTTTATTTTATTTTTTGTTTTTACTTCCTCGTCCTGAGCAAAAGCAGGGTCAAAGGGACGAAAAAAAAAAGAAAAAGAAAAGAGAGAAAGAAAGTGAGACCCTCTGAGAAGCAGTCAAAGTAACAGAAAAGAAAAAAATTCTAACAACCCAGTTTCAAATAGTATGAGAAGGACTTTAGTTTCTCAACTGCCGTTTTGTCACAAAAAAAATAAAATTAAAAAAAAAAAGAAAATTAAAACCAAAAACACGCTGTAGGGAGAGGGGTCGCGCGTTGCCGTGACGATGCCGAGGTCGCTCCCGGTGTCGACGGGGAGGCCGCAGGCCCCGTGGGGCGCTCGGAGCTGCCCCCCTGCCCCGCCGCTCGCGCCGGCCCCGCGGCCTCCCGGCCTCGGGCACCGAGCGGGGGGCGGGTGATTTTTAAGCCCCGTCCCGGTCCTGCTGGCCCTGCCGCCCCCCGGTCCTGAAGCGCCTTTTCCCGCTACCTCCGGCGATCGGATGGAGCCGCCGGGCCCGTCCAGGACTTCCAATGGGGCTACTGCCCCGAGGGCCACCAAAGGGGCACCCCGCTCACCTGGCAGAGCTGCAGCCCCCTCCCCGGTGGAGAAGGGTCCCCCTTCCCCAAACACACGGACCCCCCTCGCCGCTTTCCTTGAAACTGGGCTTAAAACAGCAGCTGCAACGCAATTAATCGCAACTGATTAACATGGATTAGTTTGGCCTCCGAAGCTCTCCGAGTCAATGCAGCAGCCATAATAATAATTAATTCATTAATAAGCACTACTGGCGCCCCGGCCAGCGCCGGGAAAAGTTGCCCTGGGAAGTACAGGTGGCGGGAGTGCTGAAACGGAAACACTCGCAGGCAACTTTTTCACCAGAAGGGAAAGCACTTGGGCTGCATTTGAAGACATGTGTCTCACACATTACTCCCCCTTCCCCCGCCCCCCCCTTTTTTTTCTTCTTTTTTGTAAACTTCGTAAGAATAAACATTACAGTTCTGGGCTTTTAATTTCTCCAGATGGGATCATAAAGTACCCAGTAGATTTATATACACATATATACACACTATACAATTGAGGACACATGTCTGCTCTTCCCAACGAGGACCGAGGAGCGGCTTAATTTGAAGGCGCGACTACGGAGCCACATCGCCAATAACCCACCGGGACAAGTTAACCTGGAAGCGCAGGAAGCCGCGGGCAGCCGCGGCCCCGCGAGCCGCCTCGCGCCCCCTATGCCCTCCCGACCGCTTCTCCGGCCAGAATGGGGGGATCTGGGGGAGTTTGTGGGGTCCTACCCCCCCTCCCGGGGCCCACACTGCCAGCCAAGAGCTCTTTAAGGAAGGGGATGGGGAGGGAAAGCGGGAGAGACCCCAACCCACCGCGTAGCCGGTTCACGCAGGGCGCTGATGGGAAAAAAAAAGTTAAAAAAATAATAAAAAAAAAAAAAAAAAGAGAGAGAGAGAGAAAAAATAAAGAAAGGAGGAAGAACCCACCAGGGGCTCCGCATGGCGCCCTCGCAGCCGCCCCGAGCCGGGACTCGAGGCGCTCGGGGCTCCCCGCGCTGCGGCCGCTCCCGGCTCGGGCCCCGCTGCCCTTCAGTGCGCGCGGGAGCCGCTCGCTGCCTTAAGGGCGACCTTCCCGGCGGGAAAGCGCCCTCCCGGGGGCGGGCGGGCCTGGAGGGGGGGGGGGGGGCATTTGGACGTGCCCGCGCTCCTGCTTTCCCGGCCGGGATGGCTCCTACGCCGGGATGGCTCCTACGGGAGCCGCACTTGGCAGCTCTCCCGCCGCCGCCGCGACATTTGCCGCCCTCAAACAAACAAATGAAAAAAGTTTTTGTTTTACATCACCCGGTCCTGAAACGGGGGGAAACAACGCGTGACACTTCCCCTCCTCTCTCCCCCCAAAATCCCCCCCAAAACAACAAACATGTGAAAAGAAATACACCGCGGGAGGCTGCCGCGCGGGCCGGTGAGGCAGCCCGGAGCCCAGCGCGCGGAGCCGGGGAAGCTCCTGCGGCGGCTTTTTGGGAAAGGGCAGCGAGGCAGGCGGCAGCACAGGGCGCTCGGCGAGCTCCGCGGTGCCCCTTCCCCGGCGGGGGATTTTTTTCCGCGGTTCGGACAAAAAGAAGCGCGCTGTTTTTTTTTTTTTTTTTTTTTAAATCCCCATTCCCAGATTCCCAGTCTTTACGGGGCTGGATTCGGCTTCTCGCGCGCGGTTGCAAGGTCTGTAGCGCCACCTAACGGGAGCCGGGGCCGCCGGGCTCCGCTCCGCCCGGCGCCGCCGGGGCCGCCCCGGCCCGGCCCGGCCCGGCCCGGCCTCCCTCCGCTCGGACTCCTTTTGGGCTGGTTTTATTTAATTATTTCGCTTTATTCATTTATTTTCGACACTCTCGGCAGGAGCGACCCAAGGGTTTCCCGGCTGGGAGGAGGAGGTGTCCGTGTTGGGGGGGAAGGGGGGGTCAGGGCGTTAATCCCCGGGCAAAATCCGCCCCGGGGCCACCCGGGTGTTTTGTGCCCTGCCTAGGGGCTGCTTTAACCCTCGGCGGACTCTCTAAGGCTTTTTATTTTTCTCTTTCCACCTCCCCGCTTTTCTCGCCGTTGCAGTTGGCCGAGCTGCTCCTTCGGGGGTGGGGAGGAGCGTGGAGGGAGGAAAATAAGGAGGGGAAAAAAAAAAAAAAAAAAAAAAAAAAAGGAATGAGCAAATCCCAGCTAAGCCAGGCAGAAAGGCAGAATAGGGGGTGGCCCCGGGCAGGGCGTTTGACTCAGACCCCTTTTCAGGGAGGTCGGAGAGGGCTCGAGCCGGCCACTCTGGCTCGCAAGCGAATGCAGCCCCTGTCCCCTGTTGCTGCTGCTTTGGCTTCGGGCAGCTCCCAAAGCGCCGGAGCACACGCTGGTGCCAGGAGGCTCCGGCCGTGCCCGTGTTTACAGCCACACTTATTCTTGGCACGAGCGGTTGCCTGGATTAGCAGCCTGCTTATTCCGGGCTCCTGTGAGGGGCCCTGGAGCGGAGCGGAGCGGAGGCAGCTCCCGGTTCGGCTGCTGCCACATGCGAGCGGTCTCCGCGGGTGCTGCCCCTGTGCAAGAGCCCGGCCGCAGTAACGTGCAGCTCTTCCACCGCCTTTACCTGCTCCTTCTGTGCCTGCGGGGCCCGAAGAAGCTCCTCTCCCTGCCTAGTCATAAAATGCCTGTTTAGCAACAACTGTATTTGCATCAGCAACTCGGGCTCTGCTTATTTTTCAGCCCAGCTTGTCCCAGATGCTTGGACTTCACTGCCGTCTGCTGCAAATCCCATAAAACCTATATGGCCAGGTTACATCTGCCCATGTGAGTTTGACAGACCTGGTACTGAGTCCTGTTGATGTCCATTGACTCCTAAGTTCACAACCATTAAGGTATTTAAGGCCCAGCCCAGTAAGACCATTTACAAGAATCTTGGTTTCCTCTGGATAACAGTAGGGATATGAAATAAATAAGTGAACGAAATTTAAATCCTTTGCTCTATGTGCTGCTCTGTCTTGAAGTCCATGCTAAAACACTGAGGATCTAAATACTTTTTTTTATCATCTCAAACATCTTTGTTGCGTCCCTCACCTTGTTTGTCTTCTGAGCAGAACGCGCTGAGGAATCTGGATGATGATGAACTTCATCTTTGAAGGCCCCTACCAGCTAGAAGAAGCCTTTTTACAGGCTTTACAACCATCTTTCACAGGATGGTTGAGGTTGCAAGGGACCTCTCGAGATGGGACATCTAGAGATGATCTGGTCCACCCTGCCTGCTCCAACAGGGACTCCTACAGCATGGATGACAGGGTGGCATCCAGGCGGGTTTTGAAGACCTCCAGAGAAGGAGACTCCACAGCCTCTCTGGGCAGCCTGTTCCACTGCTCTGTCACCCTCACAGCAAAGTACTTCTTCCTCACATGGAGGCGGAACTTCCTGTGTTTCAACTTGCACCCATTGCCCCTTGTCCTGTCACTGACCACCACTGAGAAGAATTTGGCCCCTTCCTCCCTAAATTCCCTCTTCATTGATCAGATCTCCTCTCAGCCTTCTCTTCTCCAAGCTAAACAGGCCCAACTCACTCAGTCTCTCCTCATATGAGGGATGCTGCAGTCCCTTAACCATCTTCGTTAGCCTCTGCTGGACCATCTCCAGAAGCTCCATATCCCTCTTATACTGGTGCACTTATTCTGGATGTATATACTGGAGCACTTTTAGGTGCTCTCTACTGCTAATCGCACAGAGCAGAAACTCCGCGGCCACCAGGAGGGACGAGAGGTGGGAGGTGACCGTGATGTCCCTGCTGACGGGGCCGCCGCGCGTGGCAGCCGGTTGAGCATCGGTACCAATGGCCAGGTCAGCTCCGTCCTGTGGTGTCAAACAGCGGGGATCTGCGCTGTCACCCGTCAAGGTGTGATTCCTGATCCCCATCCTGGGTAATCTGAGCACTCACGGTTAAAAATAAGATCCTCGCACTTACTTACTTACTTACTCAGTTGCCAGAAATAAGACTCGTAAATAGAAATTAAACTTTACATAACTGCAGTGAAATAGGACGTTATCAATAAATGGTCCTTATATACCAAACTTTCAAAACACTACTGTATATGTCCTCTGGCAGGAATAGATTCCCCTACTCCGGACTGTAAATGGGCATCTTTGTTCCATGACTGGGAGGAAGAACAATTTCTGGCTACACTGAGATAAATAAAAACACTTTCAAGCCTCCTGCTCCCAGAGTGGGACCCCTAGGTCCCACTTGAGTGTAAGAGTTGCGTGTGCCATGGCTGGAGAAACTGAGAAACCTCCAATGTCTCATCCAGAGCTGTGCTGTTCATCAGTGCAGGACGGGAGCAGCAGAGAGGCCCACGCTTGTGGTTGCATTGAGAAACATCAACTTCGCTCTCTACTGGGACAACCTTTAAGCTAAGAAAACTCTGCTTTTACACGAGGAGTGGTGGAAGGGCAGCTATCCCCACGGATAGTTGCTCCTCACAAAGGGAGCAGGCCCAGAGGGGAGGCAGGCACCTCTGGGTGGTTTGATGCCAACATCTGCTCCCAGGGCAGCAGAGCCCTCCCTGGCACGGCTGAGGGAGCAGCGCTCCTCGCTGTGCAATAGCAGATCCTCATCTGTTTCCATCGGATGGGACATGAGGATTGCAATTTGCCCTAAAATACAACGCTTATTTTCTTTTCCTATACGATGTAGAACTCATTGGCATCGAAGGAAGCTGGGCTTTTGCTTTGAAGTCCCATGCGTTGGGAGTTTTCTCATCTTGGAAGATGAGTAGGGCTCCTTGAGGTAGCTGAAGGCAGCGCATTTCTCAGGTCACTCCCAGGAGGGCTGCAGGCAGGATCAGCTTTGGAAAGTCAAAGGCACCATTTGCTGTGAAAACCATGGGTATTAGTCCATCTGAGGGTTTTGATCCTGAATATGCTGAAGTTGTGGTGAGAGGCTTCTCTTCCACCAAAATCCATTGGTGATTAATGTGATGGATTTTTTTTTTTTTTTTGTGAGTTATTTCTGATTAGTGTGGAAAGCAAACAAACAAATAAACCCAACCCTGTCAGCATTTCTTACCATTCTTCCTTTCCTGGAGTAGAAAGATATGGGACCAAACTCTTTGGTCATTTAGTATCTTTGGGTCCTTGTAGTAAAGCAAGGAACATATGAATTCTTTTATCAAATCTACACAAAAATGAAGCAGCTTCATCCACAAGAAGTTATTTAATTAAAATGGGTGTAGTTTTCAGAGTACTAGGGAATAAATGGCCTCAGTGGGTGCATGGTCTTTCTCTAATTCATGACCCCTTCATGTAGATGCCAATGCTTTGACTTGGCTGACTATCTTTAATATTCAGATTTAACATTTTTGGCCCATGTGTTCTCTTTCCTCGGGGGCCTCTAATCTTTAATTTTTACCATAGAAAACTCTTAATGATTTCAAGGTTCCACCTTGCTAGCAATGTGGTTTGAATCAGATACACTGCACAGAGACTATTTTGATTTTAAAAACCAACAACTTTCTGGTTTTATTTCTGCAGGTATGAATAAAAATCTTAGAGGTCCTGTATTTAGAGCTTGCCTACTCTTGATAGCAGACAGCATGCACACTGTGATATGGATCAGTGGTACAACATGTTTTCCTTCATTAGAAACATAGCCTAGACATTAAAAACAGCCTGCTAAAGAATCATATTCATTTAGTAATCGTGTAATTTCGCAATCAAGAGGTTACTATCCCCTTTTTTCCCTCCATTTAGGACTACCCATTTACGGAGAACATGTGATACCAATAAGTTCACAATACCTTTTCCTTAAAGCCTTGCCTGTGTTTCGCATGTGGCTTTTGCAGTTAAGTTATCAGATGCAGCATTGACTGCAGATGGGATTTATTTTCACCGACTTGAGCTGCACACTGGTTAAATGTGCAGGCTAAGCCTGGGCTCCTTCTGTGTTCAGTGGAGAAAGGGGAGGGTGATTTGTGCTATCCGAGGCTATGGAAGGGAAGGATGAGTCGCTTCCCGACGTTCCCTGTGTCACCCTGTTGATTATAGGTTATAGGCAGGTAGCTTGGTAGGAGCTTTCCGAGCCAGATGGCTGAAGTTTGGGAGGATGGATCCTGTCCTGCCTCTCTGTGGGCAGTGCACACAGGACAAGCTGCTTTCAGGACTCCATGTCAGGACTCAGGGCTAGTCAGGATGAGTGGCCCTTGCACTTGGTGTGATGGCATTGCCCTTAGCAAGCACAACGTCTTCGTCGGGCTCACTTTCAAAAATGGGCTCTGAGCTGCCTTTGCCATTGTGGCCAGTGGCAAAAGACTTGGGAAACGTGGGCCCAAGTTCATCTGATCAACTTAGAGCCGTGAGGGCTGAAAAGCAGCATTGCTTTGGCATCCCTGTGCTTGCGTCTAGGCTGTGGCTCTTCCCAGAGCTTCTAGTTTTCCTTCATGGCGTGGGGAGCTGGACCCTCCCTTTAGTTCGAACAGTTTCTGCACAATCACGTGAGCTAGGAGCTAGGCACTAAAGGAAATGCCAAGCAGCATGAGGCTGGTCATAAACACAAAATAAAGCACTCCAAAACTCCAAACGAAACCTGACAGAAGTGAATATAGGAATTCTTCCTCATGTGGTCACACGAGAGTGAAAAACACCTCCTTACCCAAGACTGGCATGCACTGCCTGTACAGAATTAGATTACACCATAATAAACTCTCAAACTTTGATTTTACCTCTCTTTTTACCCAGTGTGTGAGACCCCATGAACCAGGACATGGGAGGGCAAGGGAGCTGCTGTTTGGGGCTGCGACAGAAGAGAGAGATATGCTCCAAAGCCTGGTTTTGTGTGTTTTGCTGCAAGAGTTCATGTCAGCTGTTGGCAGGGGGACATCCCATCGGGTCAGCAGCCAGGGAGGTCCCGCAGCACCGGGCTGGGCCAGGGCAGGGCCCAGACCCACAGCGTGGGGCCGGGCCGAGACTAGTGTCACGAGCAGACTGCGACACGGGCAGCGTCCGATTCCCCGGGTGCAGAGGCAGAAAAACAAAGCGCCAGTTTCTGGGAAAGAACCTGTCTCAGGGGGCTTTGTTACCTCCTTGCTTCACTGAATATTTCACTCCAAGGACTTTCCTGGAGAAACAGGAGAAGCAGATGGACTGCACGGACGGAGGGGAAAATATCCACCCACTCTGCTAGACAACCTTCATCTGCATTATCCCAGTAAGGCCAGTGGGTAATTGCCTCTTGCAGGAGCAGCCCCAAGCCCTTCGCTGTGCAAGAAGGTTCAGCTGCAGACTGGCAAAAGGCAGCACTGCAGACACTGAGGTGATACTAAACGAGCCTCCTAGGCCACTTGGTTTTCAGTTTCAGTGTGTGTGGCTGGCAGGCAAGCACTGAACGAGGCTTGTTCTTTATGTAGGATGTAGCCAGCCTAAATATTTCAGGTGGGAAAGTTCAGCTGGGTATTCAGTTACTTCGGGTAAAAAGTAATGGTTTACATTTTATATGATAATCTATTTTCTTTCACCGTTCAAGTTAGTGAGTACAGCTCAAACTTTCAGTGAGAAGCTTTCTGCAAGTTTGGGGTCTTTTTGTTTCAGTTCTTGTTTGGCAGACCAGGAAAAGTTTGGAACTGAGAAGCAGCTGAAAGATTTATTGAACACTGAAGGAGACTTGCAGTTTCCTCTCATCACACAGACCTCTCCCCTTAATCTATCCCACAGAGATCCAGCCATAGTTAGGCCCTCACGGCTGGAAGAAACTTCTCTGCCTAGTGAGACCTCCTCTCCTCACAAACCCTGTGTCATAGTTTGCTTTGACCAATATGTCAGGCTTAACCTAAATTGCTGTTAGGTTCTTGGTGCCCACTGTCTCCATAGCAAGACTGATGGCTCTGACACATAGGGAGTGTCTTCTGACTTGCAACTTAACTGTATTTGTTGCTAACTCATATCTTCTTAGCCCTCATTTTGTGCAGCTTAGCAAGGTAGATTATTCAGACCTCTTGTTTCCACCCTCTGGTCCTCTCAGTCACTTCATGTTTTCATATTCTTCATGTTTTTCACGAGTTTCTTTGCATATTCCAGCTGGAGTCGAGCTTTCCTGAATATGGGCGGTTAGAGCCACTCACAAGGTCTAATCAGGATTTTGTGCATTAACACTTCCCCATTTCTGTCTTGCTGGAGTTTAGTTACCTGTTGTGAAGGCTAGGTCACCCTGGAGCATGAGAGTCACATCGGAGGGTAGGGCCAGGTCTCTCTGCTCCCTTATAAGCTTAGGGCAACTAGTGGAAATTTTATTGCTAGCCCTGACTTGGCTTTTCATTCTTCCAGTTCTTGACCTGTTTTCAGCATCTTTTAGTTCTCATTCTCTTTCATGCTTACCGACTTTGGGCCATCAAAAATGTCACAGCATATTTATGTCATGGGTATTTATGCAGATATTAAACAAAACTGGTTCCAGCACTTGTTTCCAGGAGTTGTCCTAGTTCTCTCCAGTCTTGTAGTGCCTTTTCCAGTGGAGCCTGTGTGCCATGTGCCAGATCTTTATTATAAATGCAGGGCTCCAACTTAACAAATAATTTCCTCTGTGGTAGTGCTTTAGTGAAATCCAAATAGACAATATTTACTCTGTTTTCTCTGGGATATCATCTTGCCCAAGAAAGCTCTGATGGGCTTTGGTGTGATCTTTCTGGTTGCATTTTACCCAAAATCTTTTTAGCGCCTGATCTTTCTTTTAGAAGGGGAAATCTAATGTACTGTTACCCATCTTGAAGTGGTTATTCAGGTTATTTGCCTGTTACATGGATCCCTAAAACTTTTAGTAGCTCAGGCCTGCAGTGATTCCAAGCCTTTTCCACATTCTAACACCAAAAGCTCTGCAATTAATTTGACTTTAATAATCAATTCCGTGAGTTTACCAAACTTTGCCCTTTCAAAATGTAAAACCTTATTAACAGATTCATTTATTTGTTTTATTTAATTAGGAAGTGTCAGTCCCTGACCACTCGAGTTAAGGTCATTTTTTGCTGCAATCATCAGTTACAAAAACCACATCTCAATCAGCATCACTTTTTATTGGTTCTGTAAGACTGTCATTAAGAAATTTGCTGACTATTACATCCAGAAATATCTGAATTTTATCATCATTAGTACCATTTGTTCTTCAATCTCTATTTGAGAAGCTAAATATTTCCCTGAATAATACAAACCCAACAGAACTTTTCTCTCAAAGCTGATTCCTGGTGACTGTACCCCTAACCAAAGCCAACTCGCACTTTCCACGAAGACCCTCTTTTACCATTTTCCTCCAAAGTGATTTTAACTGGAATAAATTATTCTGCTGTTTTTTTTTTTTGTTTTGTTTTGTTTTTTGTTTTCCATGCACTCCATATTTCCTTCTGCACTCTCTTCTTCATTGTTTCACATCATTAAGGTGCAGTTCTCTGCCACCACGTTCACCTTTATCTCTACTTTTCTGAATAATGCATATGTTTTGAGACCAGCGTTCCAGCTATGATTGCTATTCACTGTGTTACCACTACCTCTATAGACACCCTGTTTAATGTCCTGTGAGTTTAGTTCATGGTTTTTCGTTTTTGGGGCATATATTTTTCAATATTTCTGTACCCTGTGCTAGAGTTTTTTAAGACCTCTTCCTGATGCAAACTGCCTTCTCCACTTGGAAGCAGTTGCCATCACTGTTTACACTTGCTTTCTTCATATTCACCATCCTTCTGATCACTAAAATTTCTTTATGCGTGTCCTCATGTATCTAGGTTTTCTCCTCTGGTGTTCCATGCGCCTATGGAGATTACTGGAGTCTCTTCATTTCTCAGTTCAAAGCTCTGCTTATCAGTTCTGCCAGACCTGCCTCCATACGGCTATTCCACAGTTACTCAGGTGGAGTCTGTCCTTCAAAAAAGTTCTCCTTTCAGTAAGTACATCCCAATGGTCAAACATTGCCAGTCCTTTAACTATCGGTTGATCACAGAATCGTAGAATATTTAATTTCAGCTGAATTTTTATTTTCTGTAGCCTTATGAAATGCTAGACCCAAGCACACTTTTTAAATAAGCGGTATTAAGGAAGCCTCCAAAATATGTGTCACTGGGAGAATTAAAAACTATTAGCAAGATCTGCCCCAGATCTCCCGTAATATTGTTCTAAAAGCAACCTCACTCGTACAGGGAGCCAGCCCAGAGACACAACCGAGCTGCAAGGGGCGCCAGCAGTGAACGGCCTGTTCCCCCTCAGGGCTCCCTGTGTGCGCAGGGAGTTTGGCCATCCTTGCTGTGCCAGGCAGAAGCATGAAAATAATTGCCTGAGGTAGACACAGCAATAGCAGGAAAAAGAAAGGCTCCTTTTTTTTTTTTTGGCCAGTAGATTATTTTGTTCATCAGAATGGTTCCACTGAGGTGGCTTTGTTGGTGTTAGGCTAGTGCAGCTTTGCTGTAAGCCCCTCGCATGCAGTAAACACAGGCCTAATGCAGGGCCTGTGCTGCGTCTGCTTGGCTTTGTAGGGCTGGCTCAGCATGCGCAGACCAAGGAGTGCACGAGCACTGCATAGGAACGGGAGTGCCCTGGGATAGGGCAGGAGCCGTCCCTGAATCCGAAAGGCTACGGTGGGAGGCCCTCACGAATGTCCTGCGCTCTCAGAACCTGCTCGGGCACCAGGGACAGGTCAAGTCCGCGCAGGCCTGGGCTCTGTGCAAGCCCAGCTGCCCTTTCTGGCCATCCCGTGCTTTGGTCACTGTGAAAAACACCTTGAACATCAGTGACTTCAGACAGACTGGTGGGAATGCAATGGACTGCACTGAAGGTGAAGCTAAGGAAGTGCTGCTGTGACTTGACTTGTGCAGAAAAGATGCATCCAAGTGGTTTTTCTTTTTCTTCTTTCTTTCCTTCTTATTAGACTTACATTTCTGTGGACTGCGGCATTGTGGTTGACCTAAACTCAGTAAAACTCAGGTTGATCTAAACACAATAAAATTTGATGAAATGAAGCGCAGAAATGTATTGGCACTATGAGCATATTTGTATTGTAATGAATTCAGGACTAATGTGTGAATTAGCAAAAAAGAAAACAAAAGGTATTTCTGGAAACATCAGCCCATTTCTGATGCAAAAGTGCTTGTTAGGGAGAATATCACTTCTAGAGTCAAAACAATAGAATTTTGTAGATGATCATCTACAAATATTGAATAAAGATCTGCGAAGAAACAGTCCCATGGTGTATATATCTCTGGCTTATACCTCTAGATGTACTCTGACTTATACCTCTGGCTATACCTCTGGCTTATACCTCTAGATACTCTAGATGTAACAGTAAATGGGGTGAGAGGAGATGCTAAATGAAAATGGAGCATTAGGAATGGGGGCAAGTGGCTTCTGCACTTGGTTCAGCTCCTGATTCACTGCGTGGACTTAAGGCAAGTGATTTCAGCTATTTATTTCATTTTCAGTGTCTGTAAATCAGCAATGTGCTAATGTTTTCCTGTCTTTCTGGGCGCTCTGCGGCTTCTGACAAACGCGCAGCGCTTGGACGCAGGTGTAAAGCACAGTTACCAAATAGCCGGGATCAACACAGCCGTGGACCTGGGAGCACGCGAGGAAGGTTTGTCATTAACTCCATTCCTGCCCACTTTCTGCAAGTGCTCTGGCATTGTGCTGCCTAAGCGCGGGCACGTTCCAGCCGAGGGATTTGCTCCCGGTGCTGCTGCTCATGGGATACCAGCAGCTCTTCCAGCTGCTGCCGTTGGGGCAGTTGGCAAAGCAGTGAGCGCCCCTCCAGGTAGGGAATCTTCCCACCACACAGGGAGCCTCCCTTTCTTTAGGTTAGCACTAGCTAAGGCAACT
The DNA here is from genome assembly GCA_032273925.1 of Rhynchotus rufescens. Lineage (NCBI taxonomy): Eukaryota > Metazoa > Chordata > Aves > Tinamiformes > Tinamidae > Rhynchotus > Rhynchotus rufescens. The sequence goes on from JAVCKT010008126.1 coordinate 20,708, forward strand.
TGATGGGCCCTTTTTCCTAGGGGTGATCCCTCAAGTCTGCAGCTGCAACATTTCCTTCTTCATTTTTGTGTCTCTAGGTGGAACGGCAGCTCTTTGGCTGTTTCTACCTTTAAAGGCAAGACCCCCAGAAGAAATAGTCCATCTAGCCATGTTAAGGACAAGGATATCACCTCTGCCTCAGTTTGTTCCAGAGCTTCAAATCACTAGAGATTGGGAGGGTGTATCAGGCACAACTGCATTTTCTGGTTTTGTATTTTTCCCTAAACATCTGCTATTAGTCACCATCAGAAGCAAAAGTCTAGAGGGATCTCAGTATGACCCACTATGATCACTGTTACATTTTGATGTTATGTGGTGATAATTTGGCTCTGGACAGCTTCAGTAATGTCTGGGCAGTGGGGCACAGACTAAACATAGCTGTTGAAGAGCATTCATTAATATTTTGGAAAACCCCCTGATAAAAACGATGAAGAATCCACCCTTCAGCTTGGCAGCAAACATTATAAGGGTATTAAACGAAACAATGACTTGTACTCATCTGGCTCTCCAGATGTTTTCTATGACTCTCATTTTCTACCAATCAGTTTACCCACGGCCTCTCCTTTCCTTAGCAACGTGATTTCCAAATCACAATCAAGGAAGCTGACGGCAAAGAGCGAGGGCTTGGGCTTTGGTCGCCGCGAGCCGCTCCTGGGAAGGGAGAGCGCGGGAAGCGCCGCCAATCCCTCACCCTGCTGGCCCAGCCGGGAATGCTGCCAGCCCCCCGGGCTGCCCCACAGCGCCCCCCATGCCCAGGGGATCCGCTGGCGCCCCCCACTGCTGGGATCCCTATGGATGCATGTGGGATGAGCCCGGCGCAGGTTGGGAATAATTCTTCTCTTTCCGCTCACCCTGATGCTACAAGGCAGCCTGGCCCACGCGGCTGCGGCCCCTTGGAGGTTAGCAGGGAATGTTCCCAGCCTGTTGGCTCCGTAAGGAAGCACAGCTCCTAAATTCATCTCCGTGTGCGTGTGCCCAATAACTCGGGAACCCAGTGGCCAATCTGAGAGGGAGCTGGCAGGAAGGCAGAGGCTTCAAGGGTGGTAAGTTTGGGGGGAAAGCCGAGCGGCCTCCCTGCCGAGGGAATGCCTGCGGCCCACACTGGCTTCTCACTGGACACGGAGGGAATCCACCTGGGAGAGGCGCTGGGTGGATATGAGGGAATGCTTCACTTGGAGCTTGCACCTTGTTAGATATCTGGGAATCCACTCTGCAGCCAAGGCCTCTCTCCCGTACGGGTTCCTTGGTGCCTGTAAGGGCTGAAATCCCCGTGCAGCTGTGGTGTAACTCGTTGGAAATGTCAGGCAGCCATGAGACACTAGCTCCATTGGAAACTAGGCTTCCGGAATAATTCTGGTATACACGGAATACTTGTTTCCCTTGTCCACTGCAAAGCTCCCGGAGGAATTAGGGGTGTTTCTCCATTACTTCCAGCCTCCAAGTTGGCTTTTTGGAAGCTCTCGGCACCTAGCGCTGCTTTAGGTCTTTTTAGTGCCCACTGCCTCTCGAGGCTTTGGGGAGGAAAGAAATACTCCATTTCTTTCCTCAGCCTTGGGCTCCTCAGGCAGGACTTGTCTGAAGAACCTGATGCACGACAGAGTTCCCTGTTCCATGTTGAAAAAAAAGAAGGAAAAAAAAAAAAAAGATTTCTCAGTGGTTTCCAGGCCAGAATTACTGGCTGCTGAGCACTTGTAGGAAAAGAAAATCTCCATTTAGAGTGTAAATGAGACTGGAATCTTCCTGGAAATTTGTATCCAACTGGAGACTATCAGCGCTTGAAAATTTGGACCTTGTTGCTTTTCAGAAACTTTGTTCTAAATGAGCAAACTCAGAAGTGACTTTTCAAAAGCCTCCTGCCTCCAGCTCCCTTAATTCCCAGGTAGCACTGAAAATAGCCGTGGTACTGATGTCAAGTATTGTGCTTAAACCAAGGGGAAAAGAAAAGGAAAAAAAGGACACATTTCAGTTGGCTGAATTCTCAGGTTTCCTCTAGATGCTGTTTTAATAACAGACTCATTAGGAAATTCCCCAATTATTTGTATTGTCTTCCCAGGTTAGAAGACAGAATGTTATTTCTTAATTTCAATACTGTTATTGAATAGGGATCGCTATTCCCCGCAGAATGAGCAGATTATGCTGGTCCACTTGGGGATCAGCCTTATTTCTGGCTGCTACATTTCCCTGCAAATGAATGCTAATATCATGACAGGTGTTTGACAGTGGTATTAAAAAAAGAAAAGAGATGTATCAAGTCATTCGATTAGCGATAGAGAGGGGAAGGGAGATCAGCACAGGGAAACACATGCGGGTGCTCCCATCAAGGAGAATCCCACGTAAAGGGGAACGATTCCGACGCCTCCTCTCGGCTGAGTTTAAGTCAGTGATGGATTTGCCACAGATTTGAATGGACGCGGGGCCACAGCAGCAGAGAGAGCAAAATTTATTTTCCGCAGAGCTACATGGGGTCGTTTGACTTCAATAGGTGTTGCAAATACATCCCTGGAGTTAAAGTCAGGCTCTGTTAAAAGTCAGAGTTGCGAGAGATGGTAATGGAGATTGTAGGCAGGACAGATCAGATATTATACAGAACAAGAAGGAAATACAGACCTCACAGAATTAACATATATTGTCACATTCTATTAAGGCTTTCTGTAGGGCTAGATCAGATTAAATGCGTTGAATCTTAGTCATCTGACTGCATATGAAAATATTGTCATGGATAGAATTTTTCATTAGTGAATGAAATGCAGAATAATGAACAGTAGACAAAAAAGAGAGAAGATGTAAAGCCAATCAAAGGGAGGGCAGATGTTTAAAAAGTCTTTTGCTATTCAGGATTGTGATCCAACAAAAGCAATTATGTTTCTGCTTTCTCAATTTCAAAACAGCAGAAAAGAGCTTTGAGGTTTTTCCAGTGCTTATGGCCTATCTCCACACCGTTAACTGAACAGAAGGTAACATAATACCAAGCATAGCCAACGGCAACTGATTCCATGCAAAGCTTATAATTTGGGACATCTAGCAAGTTAAAGGGGATCGTAATCACCAAGGAGAAATACATATATTTATATATTCCAAAATTGCCAAAGAAATCTATAAGAAGCCTAATTAAATTTCATTGTAAATCTGGAAAAGGAATCATAAAAATAAAACTAAATCAGTGCCTACAGGTGGAAATTACACTCTGTAACTGCCCTCTGAACTTGTGAAAAAGATAATGCCTGGAATTTTGTCAAGGAACGGCTGGCACGTGGGTATAGAAAAAAAAACCCAAAACATTGGTCTGCCTTGGCAAAGTGTGGAGTATTATTTTTGTTCAACAACACACGGCGTTATTACTGAATGGATAAATACCTGAGATACAGTTATAAAAACAGGGGACTGCATTCCACCTTCGCTATCTCTAGCCGTGCACCTCAACAAAGGTCAGAGAGGCCAAATATATGAATATTCAGTGAATGCAGAACACGTACGGCCCAGCAGGCCCTGAAGAGAGAGGCATGAAAATCCACCAAGATTCAACGCCAGTCATTCCACGCTGTGAGGAAACCATACTCTCAATAATTCAGTACCTTCCTGCATTACCTGATGCACAAGGCATCAGGGTCCTGCTTGCTACTCGTGCTGCATGACTGGGCCATGGCGAAGATCACATTGTGAGTGTCACATCCTGCAGTCACACAACTCAGAAACGCTGCGGGCTTGAGAGGGCTGTGTGGTCGGACACAAGGACACGCAGCCATGGGATAACAGCCCATTGGAGCCAATTCAACTTTTGCCAGGGACTTGAGTGCGGCTGAGATTTTGCCCATGGAGTTTGGCTGCTCTTCCTGCGACTCCAGTTCTTGTGTCCTATTCGGGGGCTATAGAGGCTGCTTCCTGCTTCCTCTACTCCCTACGCAGGGAGCGGGAAGCACAAAGTGCCACTTCAGCAGGAGAGCAGGAGGAGTTTCTTCACGACGCCACGTGCTGAACCTTGGCACAATCCCTGACTCTTTCATGTGCCTACGGACGCTGCTTGGGCAGAGCGTAGGTGTTTACGGAGGGTCCCGCAGAGCATCCTGCCGGTCTCCGTTAGGCTCCTCACAGGCAGGTTGCTGGAGGGACCTCCTTACGTGCCCGACACGTACACATTCAGCTCAGGTAAAAGGGAGTGTGGTCCTCCTACAGGGAGGCTCAGCAAGGCTCTTGGTCCTGTCAGGGGAAAAAAGAAGTAGATGCAACACTTGCTGCCCCAAACCCCAGGTTTTGGCCTTGTTTTCCAGATCTCTGGACTAGCCAAAGCAGGGCTCGTGCTCTGGCAGCAAGAGGCTGTAAAAGTAACAGCCTACTTATTTTCTGTCTTGAACCGCCCCGGGCCCTGCCATAGGGCTGCACTGCTGAACCCTGTTCCTGTTTCCGCCACAGCCCGGGTGCTTATTTTTGAATCCCTGCTTATTTTCAGGGGCACGTGGTTGCTACCTGTAAACCTCGGACCCTGGACCTGTGTAGCTGCATTAGGTCGGGATCAGCTCAGCTATTCGGGATGGGTGAAGTAATTCCCCAGCTGGGCTGGAGCGGGGATGGAACAGGCTCAAAGACACTTGCAAAAGATCCTATTAACATCGTCTTGTACACCCTCAGCTTCAGCACTCTCTTCCATTCAAAAGGGACAACTGCTTTCTACGTTTCATGCAATTGCCTGGCAGAAGGAATGCTTTGGGAGGGAGAGGTTTTCAGTCTTTTCAGTTTGAGATATGATTTGGAAGTCCCTT
>JAVCKT010008130.1:0-13440 GCA_032273925.1 Rhynchotus rufescens
TTTCTTTTCTTTTCTTTTCTTTTCTTTTCTTTTCTTTTCTTTTCTTTTCTTTTCTTTTCTTTTCTTTTCTTTTTTGTGTTTTGTGCAGCAGTGATCATGGTAATTTTTGAAGGCTCTCTTTGCTCTGCACCTGTTTTAAATCCTGACATAGGACCACAGGTGAGCAAAGTTGTCACTGAACCACTAAATTTCACAGTGCCACCTCAGCAACTCCAAGCATCCAGCGAGACATCCAAATACTTTCTCCTTCAAGAGCCTTCCAATTTTTTAGTAGTCCTCTCCTACCCTTGGTATATATCTTAGCACTGTTCTATATGGGTCTTCTCCATGAAGAAAAGGTCAGTGCTCCAGTGCTAAGCCTTGTCTCAGTGCTTGGAGCATCTTAAATTTGCAAGAGTATCCCAAAATAATTATTTTCTATTAAGAAACAAACCAAGAAAGATTGAATATTGCCAAGGCAGGGGAATTTTCAGCCAGACCTATTATTTTTATAGACTCACACACCTGTAGGCACACACACAGAACATGATACATTTTAAAGGAGAATTCTACATGGAATTATTGTTAAATAATTTCCCAAACAATCATTTTCCTTCCTTACCTGGTGTTCTGACAAGCAGATGAAAACTTCTGGACTTCCAAGTTTTCTAGCACATTATTCTAACCCTCCTAAAAACAAACAAACAAACAAACAACAAAAAAAAAACACAAGAGTGAAGAAAAATTAGCTTTCCTGGTATAAAGAGAACTGATAAATTTTCTTTATGAGATAAATGGGACAGAAAGTGCAACATGGTGTTTCCAGTCCATGAGGGTTTTGTACCAAAGTACTGGCCTGGAAACTGCTGTTTCCAAGTAATTTCATGGGCTTTTTATATTTATATATAGCTGGAAGATGCAACTTTTTGGTCTGATTTGAGTCTGCAGAAGGGCAAACATGAGCATAAAGGTTCATTTGTGGTATGGATAAAAATTTTAATCAGAGACAAGATCTCCTGAGGCTGCCAGGAGGCAAAGCTGGTCTCAAGCTGTACAGGTGTCTCCATGGCTCACGAGCATTTCTCTGGTTATGACTTTTTTTGTTGGTCTGATGAGGGTAAGAGATTATAAAACTTCATTCCCAAATTTAAAATAGTTGGAATGAATCTGTGGAATGGGTTTTACCTGAACGACCAGATACCTGCCTCTCCATCTCTGCAACAGAGAACATAGATATTAACTGTCCCCAAGGAGTCCCTGCCTAAGCTCCCAAATACATTTTCCAGTATCTGTGGTCTGCATGAATTTTCTACATCTACTTCTCTAGGAGTTTATAAGTCATCCATAAAGGTTTGTGGTGGGGTGGAACATCATAATGTCCATAACATCAGCCTGGAATAATGGTTATAAAAAGTGTCATTAAAATTAATTTGTCTTCTTTTTATTTTATTTTTTTTCAGAAGAAAGAAAAATGGGGAGGGAAAGGAAGAATGGCTGGCTACCTTTTCTCCAAGTACAATAAAAGGGAAACATTTTGTTTTTTGCATGACTTTACAAGGGACTGGGGGTGCTTTGCCCCTTTGGAAAGAGCAGAAGTGCTCATGCATTCATGTTATTAATGGCTTTTGGTAATGATTTTACTGCACAAATTGTTATGAGACTGTTACAATGCAAATGGGATACCAGAGAGATTCTGTATCTGAAGACTCCATCCACAGACCACTGATATCATTGGAAAGTCTCCTATTTAATAGATTTTGGATCACTCTCTGTGCTCATAACAATGCGGACTACTTATTACTTAGTGGCATTCATTTTGTGCCAGGGCTATGCAGTAGATACTGATGTTGAAAAGGCCTTTTTTTCCCCTTGTAACACCATCTCCTCAAGAATTGCTGCCGAATGTCCTTGAAGACATAATAGCTTCATAAACCCAGGTATGATTTTTCATAGGTAGTTCACAGTGCTGTCAGTTCCTGCGCTTTTTAATTCATAGTTTGAGGAGACTGCCTAAAAGCCCGTGCACTGGGATGCGTGTGATGACACAAACCCCCCATAAAAGGCTCTGGCCATTTCAGCGGAGGACAAAGCCTCACAGGTATGACCTGGGGACATGCTGAAGGCTGGGGAAAAAAAAAGAGTGAAAAAGAAGATAGACAGAGAGAAGGGGGAAAGAAAAACAGCAGGCACATAAAAAGAATGTATTGCATATATTATTTTTTTCTTGGGAAAAAATAATTTGAACATGGTAAGCCATGGGAATTCTCCAATTCTTGGAAAATTTTGGGCTAGCAACACTCAGTTTAGGATACTTTTAATGTTTACAAACATCTAAATGTTCAAAGCGCAGCTTAGCTGAACCCCTGCGTGCAGTTTATCCCAAGCATATCGCAACGTCATCTTGTTGCAAGGGGAATTTCCTTGGGGCCACTTACACTATGTGTTTAATAGCCCAGCACTTTCCATAGCTGGGCAGGCTGGGCGAAGCCGAATCCCCTCTGGAAGCAACTTGGAGGCACTTGCTGCAAAGCCCGCGGGGCTGACGGGCCGTGCAACCTGAAGCAGCTCCGCCAGCGCACAGGCAGCTCCCTGCTAAATCCTCGCGACTTAGCACGAGCTTTGGGAAGAGCGAGGAGCGAGGCAGATGTCTCCGTAGGTCACGAACTCCCGCAGCCCTGTTTCCACACACATAAGCAGCACAAGCTCGCCTGAACGAAAGGCCTGGTTTACATTTATCATAGGCCGAAGCCTGATGATAAGCATACTTAGAGCAGCGCGTGGTATGTTTGCAAAGGCAGAGGTGCTGGCAAAGACTCACAGCGCTCGTGCGTGTGCAGGAACACGTCCTTGGGCAGGGAGGAGACGGGCCCGGCAGCCCCTGCTCACATGCTGGGCCCTGAGCAGGACTTGAAGGAGTTAAAGGCAATAAAGTGCTCGGGAATGGCTTGTTTGCACCACATGGGCTGATTTTGTTGTGAGCCTTGTGACCTGCAGGCACACACCTGGTCCCAGGGTCAAGTTACAGCCAGGATAGCAGCCCGCGGGTCAGGACCTGGATGAGGATAAGAGGCAGAGGCCTTCCCTTGGCAAAAGTGATCACTTAGAGAAAGAAGAGAATATTAAGGAATATTAGATGTCACTCCGACTTCCTTTGGACTTCATTTCCCTTCATTTAATTATCAGGAAAGGTAAACACAAAATATTCCAGCGAGTCGCAGCCAGGGGAAACACGACAAGCTGAACATTCATTACTGCCTTGCTGGGAATGCAGCTGTGTAAAAAGAAAAAAGAATAAAATTTTGGTTGGTTGCCCTTATTAAACTTCATTTAGCTACTGTTAATTATGAACCTAGATTGAGACTGAGCAGCTCTAGCCTGAACATTTCAGCTCTCCCTTACTGCAGCATCATTTAGAAACTGTAAGGAAATGTCAGTGAGGAGAGACCATCTGTTTTCTAAGTGGAAGCCCACAGAAGGAAGAAAGAAAGAAAAAAGAAGAAACAATGCCTGTATAAACCTTCCTCTGATGCTTATCTTTGGAGTAGCTGCCTTGCAGGAAGGCAAAGTGAATTGAGGGAGTTGTATACTCCAACTTGGCATAATTTATTCACATAATAAAGGAACGCTATGGTTTATATCTATTTTTAGCAATGTTGTTTTACCTATTTCAGAGGTAAAGCAAAGCACGCAAAAATTAAATACCTTACTTGTAATCATCAAATAATCAGATATTGGATCCTGATGCTCTTTTTTTGTGTGTCCTAACCACTAAACAAAACTGCCAGTAATGTCCCAGAGTGTTTAATAAATTGCGCCCAGGGGGTTATTGCCCTACGACTGAAATGCAGCTGGACTGAAAGGCGGCTGTCAGTCTGCACAGACAGAGCTCTGTAAAAAGGGGAGTTGCCAAAGGAACTCAGAGGGGAAATTTTCGGTATAGTTGGCAAGGTGTGATTACAGACCCTGGATTAGTGCCAGGATCTAATGCAGACCTAACACCCTTCTTCCTGGAAAAAGTGTGGGCTCTTTAATAGCCCTTAGTTTTAAGTTTCACCTGCAAGCAAAATGGGTGGCACCAAGGGGAGAGAGAGGCAGTTTCAGTGCAGTGAGCACCATTAAATCATCCTCGGAGCAGAAGCATTTTATACTGATCAGTCCTGACCACTGCCCTGATTTGTCAGCCTTTTCCCCAAAATGGTGCATGACAAGGATTAGACCTCACCAAACTACGTGCAATGAATAAATTCTTCATGTAAAACTTTGGTAAAATGAAGAAACCAACCATTGGACTTTGTCTCTAGGTTTAGTTTGCAGGTGTTTTCACTGGGCCTGTATTACAAAGCTGCCTTGAGCCAAAATGACAAGGGGAACAGAAAGGCTGTTTTCAGAGAGCTCACCTTTTAAGGAGGCATGAGACGTGATATCATCTAGTTAAAGCTGCCACTTTGGATAGATAACATGACTCTAAATCTCTCTTGGCCCTTAGTAATAAATGTTATAGTTTAAGCAAGCAATGTCTTTCCATTAAAACTATAAACTTCACTAGAATAATTAAGACTGATTTAAAGTAAAATTAAGTTTGACACGTGGCAGGTGAAGCAGTACCATTAATTCCAACTGCATATTTGGCAACAATAGATGAGAGAAAATGGGGGGCATGGGTCAAAAGGGGATAACTGTAAGTCCTTTCAGGCTCTTGGTTTAGTTGAGAGTGGAGAAAGAAGAATATTTCAATGCCTTCTGGTCTATATAATGTTATTTGCCGTGTAAGTATGAGACAAGAGCTTCTATTCTCTTTCACAGCAATACAAAGCAACTGTTATCTGTAATGCAGTGGATCTGAAGTAAAATACAGAGAAAGAGAGAAATGAAGATGTAGAAGGATGCCACTTTTCCATCCTTCATTCTTCCCCTTTTACCCTACATTTATAGATATTGTGGGGTTTTTTCGTATTAATTCTGCAATTTCAAACTGTCCATCTTCACAGTTTCTGTAGAAGTTACTTTTCTATTCCTCTTTCTACCTCTGTTTCTGGATCAAGACAAATATCACAGAACCCCTGGAAACAGACTGTGCTGATGAAATGGTTTCCTAATTACAACTGCAGATCCTCTTGCAGGTCCGTCTCTGGCTTGATACCAAATTCCAGCAAAAGCCTAAACCTGAACTGGACCAGCCTGATTCCGTGCCCATCCTTGGTAGAAACTAGTTTGGGTGTGAGCCTGTATTGCATCCTCCACTGAGATTATCAGAAAAGGCCTTGTTATTATAGTCATCAACCATCTCATTTCCTGCCAAGGAATATTGGCGTGAACTCTCTCCAGAGTCCATCAGTGCCCTTGATCCGGAGAAATTACTGTTGAGAAATAGAAATAATTACATTCTCCTCCTCCAACCCAGATGTGGTATCCCTATCTTGACAGCTTTTCCTGTTCAACATCAGCCAAGGGAGTGAAACACTAGTACCCAGGGAAGGATTTCCTTTTTTGAAATCAATAAATTCTAATTGCCAATCATGCAAATAAATATGCCTTGCTGGAGCAATGCTATAGTCCACCAGGACCAAGCCACATTAACTCGTTGAGGAAACTTCATCCTCTGATCACAGACTAAACTCAACGAAAGTGTCTTTTGGGGCCCCTGCCACCCTAGTTCTGGTAGTTGAATTCTAATAACATACATATTATTTTTATCACGCTTATTAATGACAAACATATCAACCTCTTTACCGGAAAGTGAACTAAAAATCCAATTTGAATAAAGAATTGCAAATGCCCTGTTTAAAAGACTGCACACTAAACAAACCAGATGTTTCAAGCTGCATAGAGAAAGCTTTACAGAGCAGCTGGGAGATTTCTTTTTTTTTTTTTTTTCCATCAGCCATTGGTAAAAGATATACATTGCCAGCACAGAAACTGCTTCCATTTTTAATACTCATATAATTGGTTTACTCCTGTAACCAATGCAATATTAAGTTAAAAAGGAGGAGTGAAGGGAAAAACAATGATATTGGTCAAAGTTTATAAAGGTCATGAGGTTTGTGGATAGGGAGGAGAGTGGAGGAGGATGGAGGTTATTTTTCCCCATAAAGCTTTCTTATTTACTGCAAGGTTGTGAAGTTTGGAAAAAAATACTAATAAAATTTATTGCCAGGGGTTGTAAGAAGATCATACCTTGGTTCTATTTTCAGCTCCAAACAGATTATAGGACAATGGAGCATAAATGGAAATTAAAACAGATTTAGAACAGACGTTAGGAAGCACTTTTTCACATCGAGGATAATAAATGTGTGGAATGGCCTATCAGGCAAGGTTGTAAAGGCAAAGACACTGGGATCATTCACGCAACAACTTGGGAAATAGCGCACTAAAACGGAATGAGCCTGGATGGTGAGGAGGCCTCTGTTTAGATTCCTGGGATGCTTCAAGTTTGCACGCTCATTTCTTTTCCTTTCTTTTGTAAAAGAGGATTTTAGTTGTGATTTGTTGGTGTTTCAGGCAGATTTGCCAACCCCTTTCCCTATGAGATGGAAGATTGCTCTTTATCCCTGTTTCATCCACCTTTATCCATTTTGATGGAGTTTGAAGGAAAAGAGAAGAGGGTCTGGGAGGCCAGTCCTGCCTGTTGTAAGAGCTCATCTAAATACTGGGCATCCTCTCCCCTTTAAGAGTGTATAACTGCCACCACAGAAGGACGCGCTGCCTATCCCACCAGGTCCATACTACTGGGTTGACTCTCACAGCCATTCTTGCATGGTCACTCAGAACATCCTTATTCATAGCGAGTATTCGTAGTTTAGTTTCAGGCCAGGAATGCCCTGATCTAACGCAGGGCTCTGAGAATGACACCAAACTCCACAGCACTTATGACATGCCCACATCTAATGTGCATCAGTCTGTGAACCCTATGGAGGTACTCCACAAGACGGTCGGTCAGGAGCAGAGTGATTTGCAGCAGTGTCTCATTTCAAAGTGCATCCACTCTTTGCCTCACTATTACCCTCTCTCTCTGCAAGAGACCTGTAACCAAAGCGTGTATGAGGTGGGAAGGGGAAGAGGGAGGATGCAAGCAAGGGACCAGGTGCTTAATATGCAGCTTTCTGCTTCTATTTGCTGGAGCTATATGGGGCTATACATGGCATATACCTTCCAGCCACCCAGGACACCATAGCACACACCAAACTTTACAAGTTTGGCTTACATAGTTGCACACAACACAGCTCTGTGTCACCCAAAGACACTGGTGTTGGGCTCCACCAAGATAACCCTGAATGTTCCCAAATGCCTTTCTTCAAGGGAGGAAGATTTGGTCAGGATCAAGAGAGTTCCCAAGCCTTGAGGGACCCATCTGAGGCCTCTCTAGTGAGGATTATATCTTTTGGGGACTTGGTCTATGTAGGGGGAAAAATTCTGGAGTTTAAAATCTTATCAATCCATTCCATCCACATCCCTACGGAATGCGATCCTAAGGGCATCCCTCTGAATGCCGTGACAAATCAGAATTGGGGCAGCCACTGTATAAATCACAGCGTTCTCCAGAAACAATTATTACTTGTTGCCATTTTCTCAGGCCGGGATTTTAAACAAACATTAAGATATTCCTCCGGAGAAGCACCCAGGCAGTCCAGCCTCACAAGACAGCAAAAGCAAGTTGCAAAACACAAAGTCACTAACTGGTGATTCAAAGTCTGGGGCATCCGTGCACTTTACTGTCTGAACTATAACAGCACATTCTAGCCAAGATTTCAACATGCTTTAAAAACATCGATTATCTTTACAAGACTCTGAAGCAGATAAAAGTTACACAAGAAGAAAGTCAGAGCCAGAGAGACTGAAGGATTTGGCCAGGGTCACGGTACTGGTGAGTCAGTCAGTGGCAGAGCAATTACAGGAATCCTATTCTGCCGCTTATGCACTAAGCTGAACTTCCTCGTCAAAAATAATATATGAAAAAAAGTGCATTACTTCTCCACTAGCACTCATTGTTAAGTAATCATATGTGCGATATTATTTTATTTGACTAAAGAAATCACACCTCTGCGAAGTTAAAAAAATAGGTATTGGCAGCTTCTCATACCCAAATAAGTGAGGATGTCACTAGAAATACATAAGGAAGCTTTCGGTGATGAAGATAATCAAAAGCCTTAAAAATAAGAAAAAGACACAAGGATTTGGAGAAAATTCCACTGCCCTGGGTGCATGATATTCAGTGCCTTTTCTCTTAGATTGCTTACTTACTTTCAAGTTGAGTATCTACAGGGGAGTGAGATACCATGTTATTAGAAGGCACAGAATGTGTTTATAGGGAATTTATTGCAACATTGGAATCAGAAACAATTGTATTGATCATGCCAGAACCAGAGAAATTGTGTTGTCATATTGATGTCAGTTTTAAGAGAAATAAGCTGACTTACCTAACACCTGTACCTTGTTGGAAGAAAAAACATCTAATAAATCAAATCTCAGTATACACATCTTTTGCCAGCTTGATCAATATAGTATTTACATGCATCAGTAAAAAAAGCAGCGTTTTTACTCTCAAAACAATAGTTTGTTTTATGTCCACGACTGAGATCCTGGAAAGTGGAAAGTATCCTGCATTGCTATTAAGCTGTAAGAGGTTACCTGAAGGGTAATCTCAGTAAATGCTTTTCTGCTAAATTTCTCAGCTTATGTAACTCAGTGGCATCGCAACCAGCTGACATCTGCTCAGTTCCAGCATTCCCCCCTGCAATCTCCACAGGGCTGTGAGTTTCCCTCACATGCAAGGGATGCCCAGCTTAAATGCCAAAGTTATCTCGATGGTCAGGAGTGAAAGGAGCAGCATTCAGACTGGCAGGCTGCTGAAAAGTAAGTATAGTATCCGAAAGAGAGAAAGAAAGAGAGAAAGAAGAGAAAGAAGAGAAAGAAGAGAAAGAAGAGAAAGAAGAGAAAGAAGAGAAAGAGGGAGGGGGAGGGAGGAAGGGAGGGAGGGAGGAAGAAAGGAACGGAGGGAAGGAGGGAGGGAGGAAGGAAGGAAGGGAGGGAAGGAGGGAGGGAGGGAGGAAGGAAGGAAGGGAGAAAAGGAGGGAGGGAGGGAGGGAGGGAGGGAGGGAGGGAGGGAGGACAGAAGGAAGGAAGGAAGGAGAGGAGGCCTACAAGATCCCATGCGTGCTTCTTGTTTTCAGCCACCTCCCCTTCTTAAAGCTTTTTATTTTTTATATTTTTTACTTATTTTTTATTTTTTATAAAACCCTCCCTGGGTTTAACACCAGTTATTCCAGAGTCGGACACCACATCCCCACAGCCACATTTTAACTGAAGGCAAGGGAGGCCTCCTGCTACGCTCCTGCTTTTCTGCAGAGCACCGCGCGTGCTGTGCCCAGCTTCCCAACAGCACTCAGAGCTGAGCCGGTGCTCCAGGTTTAATGGCAGCCGGATGCGGATGAGGACTTGGAAGTCCTCATTGTCACGCTGCCACCGGCGCTCGGCGTGACTTTGGAATTAAACACAATTTCCCCATGGCTCCCGGTGTCCCTTTTTGTCAGAGCTGAGGCATTGCTGACAGAGGGTGATGTGTGGGGGGAGGTTTGTGCTACTGCTGCAATTTCATGTGCTATCCGTATCCTGTGGACAAACAAATACATTCGCTTCTAAGGACAGGCAGCCCGTGCCATCCATCATCACTATAGACACACAGAGGGGGGAAAAAAAAAGAAGGTTGTGAAATATGCCCAGGATTGGGGCTGGTTTTGATACTAGAGGGTGAGAAGCCATTTCTTGGTGCAAAGGAACTGAATGAAAGGCTGCGACTATGTGCAATAACTGCGAGACGAGCAAGCCGGGCTTCTTCTCCTAGATCATCTACACATTTACTGTGTTATCACTTCTAATTCATATTAATCAGAGGGTTCATGAACTCGTAACTGAGAGCCATTTGCAGCACAAATAACTTTATCTGGCTTCTAAAAACACGCACATTAAGCGCAAAACAATGGGGATAAATACAAGCAATATGTTTCGGTAATTAACCTTGTGTTTCCCTAGTTTAATTTAGTCTGTACAGGTGGTGTAAGACAGTGCCCATCACTGTGGCATGAAAACACTGCTCCGAATTTCGGAGATGAGAGCAGAAAATGACGCTCTACAAATTGTGTTTCTTTCTCTGCCGAATGGGTAGTTATTAAACCAGCAAAGCCTGGATGGTGGCTCTGCAATAGCATGGGGCATAGTAGCATAGCCACAGTCACTCTCTAATAACAGGTAATGCTTATTTTCCTCTCCCAGTGATTTGCCAGGCAAAGGCAAACTGAATTTGAGTCCCAATGTTGCAATTTGGTTTCGCAGGCTGGTACAGCCACTTTACCCCATCATTACATTGCGTCTAGCAGAGGCTTTGCACTGTCAGTATCTTCCCCGCCACGGTTTACGCTGGTAGTTATTATTATATCAGACCATGAAAATTGATGGTGATAACACACTCTGTAGGAAGGCTCTATACATGTCAGTTATTCAAAATATGTCTTGTTAAATAAATATTTACAATACTTTTGTTATTTAGCTTATAAACTGTTTGGACTGAGGCAGCTTTCTGAGTGATTGGAGAGCGTTCCAAAGAGTTACTGCAGATTAATCCATGTAAACCACACCACTGTGCTAAAAATTGCTATGGTGGCTCCTAACTGCCAAGTCTATATCCTCCCAGCCTAAGAAATACAGGACATATTTTCCTTTGTAATAAAATCTCTCGATAAAAGCAATAAAAAAATACTGGTCCAGAGCATGTGATTATCCTTAGTGGGGGGTGGAGGGGAATCAGACCCATGGGATGACAGGGAAGTTGGCTTATTCTTGTGGCAGGGAGAACGGATAAGGGTTTGGATTAGCTGGACTACAGAAATGGGGGATACTTTTTGAAATAGAAGGAGGGAGGAAAGCCCTTCAGCAACAATCAGTACTCCCCCAAAATAGGTTTTATTTTGGCCTCGAGGAAGCCACAGAGCAGCACCAACAATGCAAAACAAATGCCAAAAAATACGAAAAAAAAAAAAGAGGGAAAAAAAAAAGAATAGTTCTGCAGTTCTGCTTCTTATCTTCCTTTTCTTAAGATATCTCTGCTTTTCTGCCTTTCCAAGACCACCAGATCTGTGCTGTACGAGGGTTCTGAAATAGCCAAGCTAATGAGGCTGCATAAGGCAATAACGATGAGGCTGTGGGAGGGCAGACTCTTTTCACTCCAGAAGATTTCTTCTCAGCAAGACAAGTTTCCTGGCACAAGACCCGGAGAGCAGGGATGTTTTCCATGCTCCCAGGGTCAGGCCTGTGAGTGTGTGTGTGTGTGCGTCTAGGTTTCACGCTGTGCCTCAAGCAGAGCTGCCCAAGGAGCAGCAGCACTTTATTCTGCACTGAACGGCTCAGGGATGCTGATTTTCCACGAGAGGGAGCAACTTACCAGCACACACAAAAAAAGGCCCTTTTCCCAGACCGACCACCAAATTCACTTGGAGCTCTCAATTTACACAGCTGACAGCAACCTTGATTTTTATCAGTTCTACTAGATTTGAGAATCATATACCCATTACTGATTTTTCATGCCTCCAGTCACACTGCCTGCGTGTGTATTTATGCATATCAGGGGAGAGCTAAAACGGACATCACTCATTTCGAGAAGTGATCCCTTTAATAAAAAGGAAACAGTCATGTTTCCAGCTTTGCAACAGCTGCTAGGCTAATTATTAGGATGCAAAAAAAAAAAAAAAAAAATTATGGTTTTACCAAACCAATCAACTGAAGGCTTATTCTGTCGGTGCCGAGTTGAGGGGGCCTCAGCCTTGTTGGGGAATTGGAGCCGGGAGGGAGGTAATTCTAGATGTGCCTGGAGTGTGCTACCCACGGATCCTGCTGGCTGCTGTTCAAGCTTCCCTTCCCTGCAGCCACCCCGTTTTCCTCCCTAACAGGAGTGTCGGGAAGCAAAACCAGCTGTCAGAGAAGGTTCAGCGTTATTGATAAGCCCTTTGTGTCGACTGAAGCCCCTCCACTGGCAAGTCCAAACAAAACAGCTCCAAATCTGCGTATCAGTGGAAAAACATGTTGGGCCGCATGTGGAATAAAGCAACAAGGAGTAAGTGCGAGCGTAACAGTCACAGTAGATTTTTACAAATGACTGTGCAATCCACTGAGGAAATGCCCCGAGGGACGCTAGGTTGTAGTTCTGATCTCTTCCCTTCTCCAGGCTGCATGCAGACATTGCAATGCCTTTCTGATATAAAACTCAGCTCTGGCAGAGCTGCTTTTTGCCAGGTTTCTGTCGCTGAGTTATAAAAGCTTTTGCTTTCTTCTTTAGCGCTCTTGTACATTGAGCTGCTTTCACAAAGAAAGGAAAGTAGTTGCTTCCCCGTTGCCCATTCCCAGTTTACAGGGCACTGGGGAGGCAACATGAGCACAGCTGTGGGGAAGCTTGCTCCAAAGTTTAGATTTTCGTCAAGAGTTTTGTTCTTCTTCCAGGATTGCAATTTCCGGCCTGATGGACTCAGGTTTGGGAGTCCCAGATAAGCCCTGTGTTGGATTCTGGAAACCCAACTTACATTTGCACCTCTGCATTTTATTTTCTTTAAAAGCAAGATGATTGTCTTGTTCCCTCTGTGGCTTTCTGTCCTTTTGCCTCCAGAGGAGAAAAGGGCTTATGTGGCACAGACACAGAAAAGCTGACCAAAGTTGTGATGCCAACTTCTACATTATGGGGAAAAACAAGCCAGTTAAAAGCACGACTGAGCTTGGGATTTCATCTGTAGGACATATGCAACACAGATGGATTTGGTGCAAACTTCTGCCTCTACAGAGCTCTAAGAGAGACTAGTACTTCTGCTTGCTAGGTGTCCCATTGTGTTATAACCTTCTCCTTTTTTTTCCCTCTGATTCTCACCTACTTATTTTGCAAGCACTTTGGAGTCAGTAGATGACTTTTTATTTTGTTATTATTCAGTATGAGTGCTCTTCCTGACAAAATAGTGTGTCAGAGAATGCACAAAATAACAGAAATTTATTTTAATAATAAGGATAAATTATATCTGCTTTTTTTCTCTCTTAAGCGAACAACAATGTCCACTATTCAAATCTTTCTTCTCAGAACGAATGGAAGCTGCACTGATTTGAAAAAGGTGACTTTCCTCTGCAAGCGATGGTCATTTTTATATGATGTCACCCTAACTCCAACCCACAGCCAGTGCAAATGTCAAAATACTATAAGAAAGTATATTAGAACATTTGCTTCCTACTGCAAAGAAGAATAGCACCATTGTCTTCCTGGAAAAACTGGAACTGTGAAGCTTTTGGTCCAGTCTTGCTCATGACATTTTCTCAGTCTGTTGAGTGCAGGGAAATAGAATTGTGAGATTTAAACCATCAGCCAAAATATGTGTTAATTTGAAAATTATTTTTATATCATTTTGCAATTAATATATATCTTTAAGTATTAATAATTCC
>JAVCKT010008131.1:0-31152 GCA_032273925.1 Rhynchotus rufescens
TAAGAGATTTCTTTACCTCACAGTAGCGCTATAACGTAGCCATCCTGTAAATAGTCCCAAATTAATTTTAAAGGAATTCTGCTAGTTAAAAATTAAGCACTGGGGCAGCTCTAAAAAGCATATGATCATGTATAAATAGAAACAGGGGGTGGAGATGCCAATAGAACATTTGGCATTATTTCCCACCTGGGGATATTTTTGTGTCAGTAGCATTAGAATATGTCAAGTGTTGTTTCATCTTTTGTCACCATAATTTCATATTTGTCTTCCAATGGGGAAAAAAAATATTTTTTTCAAATTTTGGAAGTCTGTGATTCATCAGAGTCTGTGATTCTGTGATTATTTTTTATGCAGTGTCTCTGCCTTCCTCTTTTTCTTGGTTAATGTTTGGCTGATGTTTTGGTTAATGGAGAGTTCTTGAACAAAAGAAGTACCGAACAGCTGCTGAAAGACATATTTCAGTTGTTGGTCTTTATATGCTCCATGCAACCATACGGTTTTGATTTTGCTCAACAACAAGCCAAAACAAATTTCATGGTTAATGGAGACTGGAGAGTGGTTAGAATGCAGGAAGTGTTAAATATGACCTTGGAGGAGTTGATCGTGCAGGAATCACCTTGGTTTTGATGGTAATCATGTTTTTGAAAGGTTTGAAGTGTTTGGCAAAACAACCAAACGTATGGTGAGCGTTACAGTTTTGGTCCTCTGCCATATTTCAGCTTGGTAGCTTCCCAAATTAATCGCTATACAAAAGGAAGATTTTAAGCCTGTGTGGGATAGCTCTCAGATGGCAATGAAACCCCCAGCCCTGTGCTGAGCAGGGGACCGCAGTGTTGGCAGCGCGAGTGGCTCGCACCCGAGCAGGCCGTTGTCCGCAGCGCTTCAGCCTGTGTTCGCAGGGTGCCCCGGGCTCGCAGGCAGCTGCCTCTGCCCAGCCTGTCCCTCCAGCAGCCTGGCAGCGGGTACCTCACTTGAGCGTCCCCGTCACCAGCGTCTGCTCCCGTCTGTCGCATGCGAAAGCTCCGTGGCTTTCAGGAACTGTTGTGCAACACGGCTCCTTAATCAGCCCTTCCCATAAACTGTGGCTTCGTAATTCATGAGCAGAGGGAGGGAGCAGCCAGTATTGTAGCCATAGCGATTGGCAGTTTGGAAGTGTTTGTTTTGTGTATTTGCTGGCTTAGTTCCTATTTATGATGGATGCTCTCAAAATGAACTACAGCAGTTATGCAGACTGACTCACTGCATTTAACATATATAGCTAGAACAACTGGTTATCCCATTGAGATCACTGTGAAGCCTCTTCTCTGTTGTGTCTGATCTTCTGTACCATTTGCAAGTTCCTGAAGGGTTAAGGAATAAAGAGGAAAGCTTGGGAAGGTCAGGTGGGGAAGAGCAGGCAGATGTTACAGCCCCAGAATGTTAAACAGCAATATCAATGCTACATGACTATTATGAGAGTAATTAAAAATGAGAATGCACGAGATACTATTTGAGGCAGAAAGGTCTGAGAAAGAGGAAATGATAATTACATACTCCAGCATCTCAGTTAGACAACTTTTTGGCAGTTGTGTCACATCCTCTTGTGTGACTGTCCCCAAACTGTTCAATTTAGGAAGAATAATAATCCTGTGTTCTTTGCTTATCTCTGTTGTGACATGTCGGAGGCTTTTTCTTACTGAGTGCATGTACATCTGATCTCAGTTAAGATTTGAGTGCTACTGTAATATAAACATATACTATTAACAATATTTCTGCTTCTGTTGCAGTGGTTCTCTTACTTCATGATACTGCTGAGATGTAATTGAAAAAAAAAAGTCTTTAGATATTAAAAGTTGGCTGTGCCTTTTTTAATTGCTTTAAGGACTGCTGTTTCAATCCCTCAGAATTATCCCTGTTTTCTACAAGGCCTTCTAATCCCTGCCAAACCATTTCATTTTGGATCGGATCCAGTTCTCATCAAAGTCATGGAAAAACTCCAGTGGATTGGGCCATTATTATTTGTAGCTGGAAAAGGAAGGGGAACACACTTGCATGTGATTAAATGTTAACATTTTCAGCTAACTGATAAACAGAAAAAAGGAAGAAAATAATCAGGATGCTTTTGGCCAAACCTGTTTTAAGTTGCTCCGGCAAAGATAAACCTATCTCACGTGCTATGCTGGGCCAGGCAGAGTATCAATACTCTACAATACAGAGTATCAGCACTAGGAATAGTGACAGGCATTTGCAGGTGGCCAAAGTAGCATAGTAAATGTTGACATCTTCCAATTTCTGTTTCTGTAACAGATTCTATATAAAACCAGTATTATTTAACTTAGAGATTTAGCTTTTTTGGATTGACAGAGGCAGCCTTTCATCCCCAAAGCTTAAAAAAAATGCCTCATTTTTTTGTCACCTTCCTCCTGTTCTTTAAGGCTTAATATTTAGTGCTGAGGTTATTGTCTTAAAACCTGAGAAGTGCTGCTGTTGCTGACAGCAATGCTGATGGCGAATGTCTTTTACTGCTTTCTTTCGTAAGACCCTGTTTTAGTTGCTTAGGACTTTGCCAAACTCACACAGTTCACAGTGAAATTTCCCATGCTGAGACTCTGCCTCAGGCCGAATTTTTTTAGAAAGTGTCAGCAAAAAGGACTCAGCCGTTTCCAAGAACAAGATTAGGAGAAAACACATTGTTTTAGCCATGTAAAGTAATTTTTTCCAGATGTTTTTACGAGCTGTAGTGCCTCCATACTTTGAAGAGGGGACTTGAAACATGTGCCCTCTGCACTCCTCAGGGACACCTACTTGAATTTGGCAGCTGGAAAAACGTGGTTCTTTCTTGTGCATCCAGTTTGTTGTAACGTTCTCCAGATATTCCCCCTGCAGTGAGTATTAGTCATGCGCAAGGAGCTTCTGCCCCACGTGCTGGCAGCCCCCAGCAGCCCCGTCACGGTGCTCGTCTCCCCAAGGAGGCCGTGGCGGTGCCAGCGGCAGGGGGACACTTGCCAGGCCACACACAAGAGGATGGGGACAAGTTATCAGGGCAGTGTGGTTTTGCCCAAATTTCTGTGTTCAGCAGTGTGCCAGCAGTGGCAGAGCTGGGTCCGTCCCCCTCCACTGCCCCTGCGCTGCACGCAGATGGAAGAGCTTTCGGCTCCTGTCAGTGCCCAGGTTAATCCCGGGGTTAATCCTGAGGACGGCTGTGGGAGCACAGGGATGCTGGCTGCTCTGGTGATCCACGTGAGAGTCTGAAAAACATCTAGTATTTCTTCTGTTTTGCAGGTTATGGGTTGGCTTTTGCTTATTGTTTGAGAAAGGGCATTTTGCAAGAGCACTCTGGTTAACATGGCAGAAACCAAAGATGCTGATCACAGTCAAGGCAGCTGGGCAGCTCGACTTGGTTCTGGGCTCATATGCACAACAACAGATTTAACAGCTCTGGAAAACTTATCTTGCAGCCTTCCTATTCCTTTATCATAATTTTTTAGGCATTCGATATGCAGTCAGTAATCCAAGAGTAACAGCAGAGCAGCAGTTGTGATTTGCTCTTTAATCGCTACTAGCTTGCAGCTTTAAACTTATTTGAGCTTGGCCTTTTTTCTTGTTTGTAATTCAAAGGTATTCCTAGTAAGAACTAATTTAATCACATTTTCATATAATATCTGTAGAGAGAAATTTGAATAAGTCTAAAAAGGAAAGAATAGTGCAAATGGAAAAAGTGAATGTGTGTCTGTGATTTCTGCAAGGCAGAATTCCAAGATTATTGAATTTCACTCCTAAGGCAGTGCAGCATTCTCAGCTAGGAGCTGAGAATAAGCAGGAGCTCATTCTAGTCAATCATTCATTGAAAATAAGAAGCAATGAATGTTGCCAGATATTTTCTTAAACGTATAAAAATCTGATTTACCATTTACAGGAAAAGAAAGTATATTGTAATTTTACAATTACGGTGAAAAATATATCTGTACTTCAAAACTAAGTAACGGTCTTTAATAAAACAGAGAAAGGACATTTTTACAGGTAATGTCACTGGACTTTCATCCCATTGCAATGCACTTTGTTGAGAAGCAGGGCAGAGGGAAGACAGACCAGAAATCATGTTACAAATGCTATGAACTTCAAATGAACATGAAATCCTTAACCTGACTTTAATTTAGTTAATTACTGTTGAACAAGAAGGTAGAGCTAGGGTTATGTCTAATTTCCTTGCTCTGCTTCAGTTTTGCTTTAAAGGGGATATTTGTATAATGCAGGAAATCACAGTCGGCTGAAACCCAGCGGCTGCACCATGCCAGTGACATTATGGCTGTACCTGGTGTTTCTTCTCTTCCTAGTATTTGCCTTCCTTTTATCTCACTCTGCTTTTCTTAGTTTCTCTGCATTTGTTTCCTTTTTATTGTGTCTTTCTCTCTGGTTTCAGTGTTTTTTCCCCAGTCTCTTTTGAGCAAAACATGAACCGTATCATATTTCACTTTGAACACAAGCTGTGCAGTGTGTGACACTGGAACAGTCCACTATTGTACTGAAGCCCTACAAACTGCTACTTGTGACACCCACAGTCAGAAAGTCCCCTGGGTTATTTAGGCCACTCAGTCGTCACTCAGGGCACCACGGGCAACTAGCCCAGTTCAACAAAGGACAGGGGAAAATCCAAGGAATTGCTTTATGCTGACAATTTCATGTTCAAAAAAAGCACTCTGGATTCCAGATATTTTGGATTTCTGTGTATGTGTAAAAGTGCAATGGTATTTTATGGCTTACTAGTCAATTTTTATTGAAATGGAGATTTGTTTTGCAGTTAAAAGCATGAGTACAATTTTTTTCCTGTATATAAATATACTTAACTTAGTGTTATTAACATTGAAGCTGCTCAAGCATGACATGTAAAAACATAACTTGGCACTAGATTTTTCATTGGTAGAAACGTAGAGTATTATTATTGATACTCAGTTCAGAATTTTAAGAAATTTGGAGGCAAATGTAGCACAGCCAACATTGTTCATCTCACAAGGAATGTTCTAGGAAAGCACCTTCATACCACAAGGATATATAAGAATACTTTATACAACACCTTCAACATAGCATGACTATAAACAGCAATATACCAAGAAGAGCAGCTTTCCTTCATAAATCTCACTTGAGAAAAAAAAAAAAACAAAAAACCCACAAACCTTATTCTTCCTAGGCTTCAAAGCATGCAAAACTAATACATTAAATTGAAGCTATAGTACAACCACAAACTCACACTAGGATCACTGAAAAAAAAGTAAGCCAAAATCCGCATTTTATTTTGCCACTGAACTGCACAATGTTGCTACATTCTGAATTTACGATGGATGTGGGACCAGGAGGCACCACTTGTATCTTTAAACTTTGTCTTCAAAATAACAAAACTGGTCGATAGCTGTCCATAAATAAAGGCACACACTTTTGGCCTTGGCAGAAAGGTGATTATTTTCTAATCATGTACCAAACGCATAAGCTCTTTTAGCCTGTATCTAGAATGCTACAAAATCTCTTCACAGTGGGCTAATGCAAAAGCAGGTTCTTATTTAGATAGCTGAAAAAGAATATTTTTATAAAGGCATTGGATGCCAGCAAGGCCCCCATATATTAAAGATATATATTATCGCCTTTGACATGACCTCTGCCTTTTAAATATTTCATCTAACTAGTAATAGATTTTTTTTTCTGAGAAGTTTGCCAAGAATGCTTTAAATGAAACTATCATTGAGCTGACACTCAGTGATACACATTTAAAAAAGACTTGGGCTGACATCCAAGAATTACACATGCCTGAAGCAAATGCTTAAACCTTGTGCTCCGATACATGTGGACTGCCTGGCAAAAGTACAAACCCAAACTGTACTAGTTTCCATTAGCCCTGGATTTCGTATATGCAATATACTTGGCCCATCCAGTTCCAAATTACATAGGGAAGCACCAGCTGAAATATTTACCATGTTCAGGTTACTGAAGACCTGGCGTCCTGTGTCCACATCAAACATTATTTAGGCTGCGCTTGCATCAGTTTGAGATTCGGAAAGGGAAGCGTCACCGCTGCCTAGACCGGTTTTAGCAAGGCAGGGGAAAAGTGGCCCTGGAGAGCTGTCCTGAGGGCCGGAGCAGGGAGCAGTTGTCTCCCTGCAGATAGTGTCTTGGAGGCTGCCCTCCAACCCCCGGCACGTGGTGCTGGTGCTGGGAGTCTTTAATCCTAGCCCTGGCACTGCTCACCTGCCTTCATCTTCAGCACATTCCTCACCCCAGATTTCCACTTACCTTTTGTTTGTTATCACTGTCTCTGATTCATATCACCTAGCGAATGGTGAAATGATTTTTAATTTCTGGGCTGTAAATGATTTTAAAATCTCTTCATAAAAAAAACTAGCTTAAAATATCACAGGAAAAATAATCATAAAATATACTACTTTGTTTTTCTACATCACCTTTTATCCAGTTTTGTAGACAGGAATTATTTCACCTTGGTACAAATATCTAAAGGTAAACAAGTCATATTCTACATCAGGAAGCTTTAAGAGAGCTTCAGAAATTTCCATTAAAGTATTTTCTGAGCCTATTCAATGACCTCATTTATGGAAGCTGACCATACAGAGATTGCTGCAGAAAGGCCTGCAAGAAGAGATGAATGAATTGGGTATTATCTACATAAAAATTATACTTAGGTCCATAATGGGAAAAGATTTAAGTCACAGAAGGATGCCAGTGTTGAAAAGCCAGTGGCAGAGGGTCTGTATTTCAACACTTAATATCAGAATTGTATTTATTAATTGTGAGAAAATAACATCACTGAGACAGTGAAAATAAAACAATTTAAGAACCATTTCAGAAACCTCAGGATGAGCTTCAAGCATTCCAATCAGATCATACAAAGCTGTACAACAGGACAATTTTAAGCTAACAGTGGGTCAAGGCCACCTGCATCCAAAGATGTTCACAGCTTCATTACAAGGGCATTAACTAAAGCTTGCTTGAAAGTTACTTGTAAGGGACAAAGAGGAACCACTCAGCTGTGGACAGTAGAAAATGGAAATTCACACAATAGTCAGAGCAATGTCACCAGCGTCAGATTCTTGTTAAGATCCTAGTATTAAGGATAGCACCATGTAAGAAACTGAAAAACATGCACTCAATCTATCTCCAAGCAGCTCTGTTGTCTCAGACCCATTTCATTCACTGCTAGGAGGCAAGTTGTCCTAATAATTCATCTCTCACCCTGACTTATTTTTCTTCCTATAGGAAAAATATTTATCCCTAAAGAAAAGCCCATAGAAACTCGTACAGAAGAGAAGGTAACCTTGGATCCAGAACTAGAAGAAGCCCTGGCCAGCGCATCAGACACTGAGCTCTACGACCTTGCAGGTACAAAAGACCAATCTGTAGTTCTTGAGGTGGCTCTCAGGGGGTTCATGTCATGAGTTTGCCATCTGAATCCCTAACGGGGAAGAAGGAGACCGGCAAGGGCCTCCCAAGCCAGAGAAGGGAGGCCACTGTGGATCCACTGTATCTCCTGCCTCTTGAGCCCAGGCCAGGCGGGTCCTTCCCTTGGCAGTGTGAGGTGCATGCTTTCTGGCTCTTGTCTATACAGCAGTTCAGTGAGAGAATTTCAACTCCACCAACAATTCTCTGTTTTTCATTAGGAAAATCTAAATGAAATATTTCAACATACATGCTTAATCTAAAGCACTTTTTGGGGGTTAGATCAACATTAAACTTAAGTTTTTGAAGAGTTTATTATCTCTCTGAAGGACATTATCTCACCATTTTCTTCTGTGATTCTTGGCTACACCACATATTTCTGGATGCATCACAGTCTTGGCTCTGATCGATCCAGCGCGGTGTATCATAGGCCTCACAGAATTGAATTGCAGCTGGCACTTCTTCCACAGAACCAAGTTCCAGGTCTTGCTGAGCTCTGATCATAGCCAGCATTTCATGCTGCAATTCGTAGGTAACAAAGTCTAATAAACAAAAACAAATAACATCTACTGAAGAGAGTGCTGAAAAGTCATTTACTTATGGAACAAAAAGTATTTTTCATAACAAAAGTCTGAAGATAAAAGTAAAAATCTTCTAATGTCCATAGCCTTAATTCATACATGATCTTGTAAAATAAAGTCCAAGTAGTTACTTAATCAGAAAAGTATCAGCAAGCATTGCATGATTTATCTGGACGCTGTGGAGTTTAATTTGTATGAAAGATGACTATGGAATTTGGGTTTCTTTTGTCATTTCTCTCATAATAGTTTATAACCTCACATCTTTTTGTGTGGTTTTGCGTGTTGTGAGGTTTTTACTATGAGTTTATAACCTCACAGTAATTTATTTTAAAGTACTGAAATATGTTCTATTTCTTCCCAAGGATGTTAGTACTATATGCTTCTATAGCATATTGTTGCCATATAAAGTTAAATGCTTCTCAGTTGTGCCAGACAATAGAACAAGGAGCAAGTTCTTTAGGGGAAAAAGAAAAAGAAGAATATGAAGGTAGAGTGAAATGAGTTGCCCAAAGAAGGTGTGGAATTTTGGATGTTTGAACATCTGGCTAGACAAAATCACAGCTGACCCCCACATTAGGGTTAGTGCTGGCAACAATCTTCCTTGGGTGGAAAGCTGGATGAGATGACCTTCAGAGGTCCCTTCCAGCTGACATTTCTATGATAGCATACTGCAATGATTGTTTTGTTTGATGACCTATATTAAAAATGTCTACATTTCTAATATTGAGAACTTAACGAGTCACCCAACAAGCCATCAGAGAGTCACAGTTTTATGAAGGTTATGTGTTCAGAGACCTAAACTACAATCTGTAGCAGATACTTTTTTACTACATTTTTTTCCTCCCACTAATATTGTATTCTGTGCTGTTATTTATACATTTATAGCTGTTCTTGGTGTGCACAACATGGTCAACAACCCCAAATTTGATGAAGGAGGAGCCCGCAGTAAAGATGGAAAAGGAAGTGTGAGAAGTAAGCAAGCAGATTTCTCTTTTGGGCTACGAGTTATGTTTAGGGAATTATACAGATACAGGTTGGGTCTATTGGTCTAATTTAGCTCAATGTAACTTGGCATGCCTTACCGTGATTTATCCAAGTGATCATGAAGAGGAGCTCTTTATAGTAAATATAATCTAAAAATTCATTATAGTGACAACAACAAAATGCAAATATATCAAATATATCATTCCCAAGGAACTCTGTGTTCCTAGGAAGCCACAAACTCTGCAGAGATGCTTGAAAGAGTGGGAGCATTTAAGAAAACTGTCTATATATACATATATATTTATATATATATAAAAATATATAAATATATAAAGTGGAATTATATATATATAAATTCCACTTTATTTCAGGGATGAGACAGAAAGCAGACTGCACTGTAGCTAAGAGGTGGCCATAAGGCCACACTGCAGGTGAGAGCATCTCACCCTGAGTATATGCATTTATGTAACTGAAGAATGACTTGTAACTTTTAGGCTCTAGCTTGGCATACTTACTGGCAAGGTCACGTCTCTGGCCAAATTGACATTAACCTGCATTCAGAGTGATGCAAGGACTGTATCACGCTATTAGTTTATTACCTGTTATTATTAGTTTATTATCTGTTACTTCCACATCAGATCTACAGCAGCATATGCTTTAGGTACAGTCCACAGAAAGCATAATCATGCAGAAAAGGGAAAATAAAAGAAAAAACAGAAAGTAGGAAAGTAGTTATTAAAAAATAAAATCAGAAATGCAGTAAAAAAAATATACTCTGGCATATCAGATTTTAGCGCAGCAACTGTCAGGAAGCTGTGCAGAAGAAACATGTAAGTGCAAGTTCCAAGTTTTTCTTGTCACAGACTTAAAAACTGCCAAGCCTTGATCCAGGTCTCTTCATCCCTAAGCTCAGGGATGTAAGCAGGCTAAACGTTGCTTTTCAAGGCAAAGTTGTAGAATGGTCCCATTTCCATGGGAATTTCCATCCTTCCCTAAAGGAAGGGGAGGTGGGAAAGAAGGCAGGACACGGTGCCTTTTCATTTTTCTCAGGATAACACTGTTCTACAACCCCCCACAGTAGGGCCCTGTGCAAGTTGCCATCTATCTCATAACAGGCAACTGCATGCATTACTAATCCACATAGATTTGGGAGTATTTTTGTTGTACTGAGTCAAAATGCTAGCTATGTGAGTCTGCTAAGCTATGCTCCAATCACAGAGTTAACAACCAGAAAATCACCCTGTCAGATCCCTTTGTTCTTTGGTCCAAAAGCAATACCTTTCCTCAGCCAAATGAAATGTTTCAGTAGAAGAAAGGAGGAGACACATCGCAAAAGTTGCCCGTTAATATGGCAAAACAGTACCACGATTAAAGAAATAAGATAAAACTCATGTGAAGTATGAATAAGTATAGGAAAAAAAGAAAGAAAGAAAACTACTGCTAACTCTAGACAGGGTATAACAGGATATCAAACCTGAGGACAAGTTTGAGGTCTCTCCCTGGCTCCTTGCTCAGCAGGGAGCAGTACTTGTTTCCCCAAGGACAAAAATGCTGGGCTGTTTTTTTCCATTCGTTTTAGCCATGAATCCAGGATACGGTAAACAGCCTGAATGCATTTTACTGACAGTTTCTAATTTCCAGCTTGCTAGGAAGGCTGAAGTACTATGCATGTATATGTGAGATCTCTCAGGGAATTAGCAAAAATGGATTGAGATACAAGCAAGAAGAGTAAAAGCCACCTCGAGGTTTATATATCACTTCATTTTCGCTCAGAGCATGGGCTTTAAGAAATACTTTGGTTTTGTTTTGGCCCATGATATGGAACTTTAACCATAGCACTGAACAGAAATGCATAGTACATTGAGACCTGAGCACAAGGCTTCAAAATAACTCACTGTCTGCAGCATAAAATAAAGGAGTTTAAACATATTTGTGGTCAGTTGGATATTCCTTTCTTGCCTCTAGTGGCTTGGGTGGTCAGTGTTTATAAATGAATCTCCCCAACTATATGCCTGGGAATTAGAAGTACTATTTGTGCTCTAAACTATGATTTTTATGCATTTATAGCTCATAGCTGCCAACTGTAAAGTTGTATCTCTGTGGAGAACAGATACTCCAGGACTTCATAAATCCTGGTGTTGGCAGACAGACTTGCTTTTCATTCTTTGATAGTTTTATTATTTAGAAAGTGCAGATGCTGCAGTTTTACAAGAGCTAATTGAATTTATAGTAAGGCTGATAGCATCAGACTAGAGAAGGAAACTGAGGGGCCTTCTGACCGTGCTCCTTCACAATAGCAGAGTCTGTGTGTGAGGTGCAGAGACACTTTCCCACTAATGTAAGAGGGATGTTCGGAGGGAATCTTGCTGTGCAGACTTTAAGCTAGAAGCAAAGCAGCCCCTGCAGTGTATTACAGTTTAGTCTTAAAAGCTGCTTTGGCTCAGATTAGTTGCAGTGGGACTTTCATGCGTAAAGGAGGATTTTTTCCTTGCCAATGTTACCTAGCTATGGTGACTGCATTCCCAAGCGCCACGCTTCTGGGAGCACAGGAGGTGCAGATGGCAAGGCAGGAATATAAAGCTAATCCCCTGGGTTACAAGTTTTTTGGTTCCTATAAGCTGTTGTTTGAACACTACAGTAGAAACTTAAATGAGCGTTGAAAGCCAGACTGTTTCTGAGGATGCCTCTTTCTCCTGTCAAAGTTTAATGAAATCTTGTGTTGCAGATGTGGTCAAAGGTGAGAAGGTCAAGCCCATTTTTGAGGAGCCACCTAACCCAACCAATGTGGAAGCAAGTTTGCAAAGGATAAAAGCAAATGATCCTAGTCTCATAGAAGTTAATCTGAACAACATAAAGGTAGATGCTGTGGTTTTGTCTACGTCATCCTAGGAGGGTTTACTTAAGTCTTTCCAAAACATTTGTCTTTTATCTTCAAATTTTGCCTCTTTAAGGTATAGGGAAAGCAGGACACAAAGGCAAAGGCTATGGAGGGATTGCTGTAGAGCCTCCAAGGTCATCCATGGCTGCTCTTGCATTAGATGCCGATTAAAAGCCCAAGGGGTGATTCCCTCTGGCTGCCTTTCTGTAGCAGCTCGTGAAGCAACCTACCTTGTAGGCGCCACATAATCATCACTGCCCTAATTCAATTAGCCCACACATGAGGGCCCCTCCAAGAGAAGAGAGGCAGGAATGTGCATCCTCTGAGCAACTAGCAGCGAAACAGGAGAGGAGCCCAGGGCTGGGCACTGCCTGTGTGGGCCTGGCCTGGCCAGGGGCAGCACCGAGATCCAGGGCGTCCCCGTGCGCGGGTCTCCAGCGCGGCTCGGGGGCAGCCACCAACCGAGAAGGACACCTTATAGCTCTGAGGATGACCTATTGCATACTGTTGCATATGGCTATTAATCAGACAGTCAGGTAATAATTAGAACTGGAGTCTGATGTGACTGGCTTTCCTGACTACTGCATATATCAATTTCTCTTGATGTAGAATATTCCTATTCCAACACTGAAAGAATTTGCAAAAGCTCTGGAAAGCAACACCCACGTGAAGACATTCAGCCTTGCAGCTACCCGAAGCAATGACCCTGTAGCTATTGTAAGTATAAACACTGTTTGGAAAAAAATATCCATTTTCAAGCAGGCCTGTGTTTGCTGTAGCACGTATCCTGCACGTTCCCTTGCAAAATGTCCCTGTGACAGTACATATGGCAGGGCAATCTATTCTGTTCCACCTCTGTTATTTTGAGCCTGTTTGTCTAAGCCACATTTTGCAAATTCTCTGCTGGTTCCTGAAGCTTTCAGGAATTTGATCTCATGTTCCCTCTTTTCACTCCCTCAGGCATTTGCAGATATGTTGAAAGTGAACAAAACACTGAAGAGTCTGAATGTAGAATCCAATTTCATCACTGGGACGGGTATTCTCGCACTGATTGATGCCCTAAAAGAGAACGAATCCCTGACAGAGATTAAAATTGACAACCAGGTAAAGAGAGAGCACTGAACCTGAGTCCGCTTTGATTCCCTTCTAGGCAGATTCCATATATTCTCCAAAGCATCTGGCAAAGGCAAGGCAGCCTTTGGTGGCTCACTCATTCTGCAGCTCACGTCCCATTCCCATGCAACTGAACAGTGGTAAACATCTAAATAAAATTGGTCAAAGTCAAATATAAAACTCAGAACAAAATCTCCAGAGATGAGATTCTTTGGAGTTTGCAGTATGATATTGAAATATAACCACTTCTATTTCTCTGTCTAATAAATATTTTCTTTGGGGGCATTTCATCTCATCACCAACAGAGGCAGCAGCTGGGCACAGCTGTAGAGATGGAGATTGCCAAGATGCTGGAAGAGAACTCCAGGATTCTCAAGTTTGGATACCAGTTCACAAAGCAAGGGCCAAGGACCAGGGTGGCAGCAGCTATCACTAAAAACAATGATCTGGGTAAGATGCCATTACATCCACTCACCATTTGTTGTTCTGAGCCAAACCCCAACTTGTCTAGACACAGGTATTCCTGCCTATACATAAGACTGATTTTTACCTGTGTAACATCCAGTCTGCTGGAGGAAAGGGCAGATGCCTACCGCCATCACCTCAGGAGTTGAGAACAGCAGAGATCTTGTTGTGATTAAGAGCTGCTCTCCTCCTCCTCCCACTTGTGCCGGGAAGGTGAGCAGAGGCTCCCATGGGGCACTCAGGCTTCCCAGCTGCCCAGGCAGCTGTTCTGGCCTCTAAGTGGAGAGAGCCAAGCCCGGCCAACCAGGGAACCAGCAGGGCTCACTTGCCTGAGTGACCAAACACAGGCAAAGACCATAAAAATAAATAAACAAAACCTAAAGCTTGGCAAGTTCTGCCTGAGTCCCTGCGACATGCTTTGCCTTGCATGCTCAATACACAAAATATGGAGGAGCTGACTGGGCAGGTGAAGCTTACAGCAAAAGGGGCTCTTATGGGTTACTAATCAATTGTGCTTCACCGTAGTGTCAAACCATGCTGCCTTCACTGAGGCAAATCCTCACTAGCTTCATCTTGGGTTTCTCTCTGCAAGAACTAAGATTCAATCTGAGCTAGAATTCACTTCTTTCATTCAGATCCGTTGTTTTAATTTTTCCATGTTACTGGAAGTGTAGAGTGCTACTGAGCAGTATGCTCAGATTCTCAATAAATATTGAGCAATAAATACTGAACACTCTTCCCTTCCTCTACTGGTGCAGTCCGTAAAAAGCGAGTGGAAGGAGAGCGGCAGTAGCCACGTCCGAAAGGGTGCAAACGTGCCGGGAGGCAGCCAGCAACTGCAGTCTCACCGCTCAGGAGGGAAGGCACTGGAAAACCACTGTAATGGGAGTTGCTCATTTCCGTTAATGTCTCCTCTTAATCTTGAAAATGCAGCCTGGTCATTTTTACCTTTTAGTTAATTCAACTTTTATGAGAAGAATTGATCGTTGGTTTGATATTTATGAAAAAAAAATGTTTTACAGTATCTGAAGCCAATAAGCAGAATGTTACAGTGTTACTGGCTATGATATATGGTGACATTGACCTTTATGTTAGACACTTTCTGCCACGTTAAAATATAATCTTGTGTATGGATAAAGAATACTCTGCTTAAAATGGAAGTTCTAGGGCCAAGTCCTGCAATGCCTTATGTTTTTTGAATCATCCAAGCTCATGTCTGTAGTCCTGGGAATGCTGTGGGCCTCACTCCTGCTCCCCACGCCGCAGTGCAGGAGCTCTGCGCTCCCGGAGCCCTGGTACCTCGCACGGCCCCTGCCCACCCGCGCTGCAGAGCAGGACCTCGCCTAGGGGTAAGGCACTGTCAAAACCTACTTGTTTACATAAGCTGAGGTGGCTCATAACAATGTTACACTGATTGCTTAACCTAACTCCACAATGGAAGGTAGTATTAGTGTTGCCAATTCTAGACACCTACAATGTTAGCTTTTTTCTAGTCCAGTGGTTTTTTGTTTCTTACTAGAACATACAGTTTACAGCAATATTTGCTTTGCTTTGAGCCATGTGTTTGACCTTTTTCAGTTCTGCTATTTATGTGCATTTGTTAGTGTCATAGAACTCAGGATCTTTTAGATGAACGTTAATTAAGTAGTTAATCCAGGAGAGCAGCTGTGCCACCAAGGAAAATAACATAGAATCATAGTTGTACCAACTCCCTGTCCTTCATTTATAGGGACCAGTTCAGGTTTGTCCTTGTATCATAAAGCACTTAGGTATTTGCATCAGGACTTAGCTGCATCAGGGCAGATTTAAGCATATGCACAAATGCTTTGCTAAATCAGGGCCTTAACTCAGTTCCTGTACATGTTCTAAAGCCAGTGGAAAACGCTTGTGAAGCAACAGCTAACCCCCAATGCTCAACAGCATTAAAATTTTAGTAGGGATTTAGTCCATAATGTTTTATTTTATATATTTCACAGTATAAACCATTATTCTCTACCACTGCTTTATCACTGCCAACTATTGTCTCTGGTGAACATCCAGTGGTTCCTTTTGGTTAAAATTAAACATACTGAAAGAGTTTATGAGAAAAATTGAAGAAATAAGAAAGAAGAAAAAATCCTCCCACTGTGCCTTTTGTAAGGAAACGAGCAGGTCCACAGCAGCACTGTTCCTGTGGGATTTGGATCTTCATACTTTAGCCGTAACTAAATAACGTACACCCAGATACCACTTAAAATAATTTGCTAAAGTGCTCTGCTGAATTGTCTGAAGTACAGTATCCACAATTTATTTTGCTGGAGAGCTCCCACGCCTTAGAGTTTCCATTTCTTCCTCAGATTAAGGCTAATACTTTTTGCTTCACAAGTGAAAAACACAACACTTGAGGAGTCTTGCTGAGACTTTCCCTAGACTCGTGAAAGGTTTGCTGTGAAAAGCCTTGATATTCCATTAAAAAAATTCAGGTTTCATAACAGTCCTTACTCTGCATGGTCTTAGTTAAGAAGCCTCATCTCCAAAGCCAAATGATTTTGGATGCTAGCAAAATTCAGTGATTATAATCACATTACAAATATTTTCCTCTCTTTTTTGTTTTAATCTAAACAGGCAAATCCCAAGTCCCTATGACTGATCTTTTTTTTTTTTTTTTTTTTAATGTATTTTAATATTTTTTATTGTTTCTTTTTTAAAGAATGCTATGTGTGTATGTTCAAGGGAAACAAGTGCAATCCATGTCTAGTCTTAATTGCCATTTAAAGTGTTGGTATTTGCATGCAGCAGTTCTGTAAGGCTGGACTGATGTGGCTGCTCCATGCTGCCTGCAGCAGGTGATCCCGCACAGCTCTGCTCAGAGCTACATGAGCAGCTACATCGTCGGGTGGCTCCATCCCTGTCAGCTGCATCCCAGACTAAGGGAGCTAGCCTGGGGAGGCCTGGTGACTTCCTCTTCCCTTTGCTGGCCACTCTCAACATAGACACTGGGTTCTCCTAAATGGAGGATTCCTCAGGCAGTTGAGAGCAGCGTCTCAAACGCCTGCCCTGCTCTGTACTCACAGCGGCGCCTGGCACTGGGCACCCATGAGGGGTCCCAAGCCCGGACCCGTTGGTCTGTGTGGCAGGACCCAGCTCCTCCATCATGTTCTCCCTCTTCTGCACATTCCACACACAGGCTGGGCATTCTCTGGCCTCGGGCATCACCAGTCACTCGCTGCAGCAATGCAAGGGTCTGCTCAGTGACAACAGCAGATCATCACCCTTAGTGGTGACAGCAACAGAGTTTCATATAAACTATACCATAGGATGCTTTAGTTGGTTAAAATCCCTGCAGCTGACGTGAAAGACATCAGGATGTGACTAGCTCCTTTCAAAAATCTGTTACACACCCCATTGAATGGGACACAGGGACGCGAGTCCATTTTTTCTTAAGTAAACATTCAGGAGTAACTTTGTCTACTTTTGCACATTGCTTCTCGTGTTGACAGCTTTAGTTTGGTTTGTATTTTTTATACATTTTTTTCCACGGAAAAGCTCAACATTGTGCATGTCCTAACATCTTTGTGTATCGTAGCGTGCGCTAAGGACAGTATGGTGTACATGTCAACTGCTAGATGAAGATGTTATCTCTGGAACAAAAATAATTGCATGCGCACAGTGTGGTGCATATTACTCAAAAGGAAGGGAATTACCATGCTATGTAACAGTGACTCCCCAACAACACGGTTTTTCTAAATAAATCTTCATAAAGAATCTGGCTTCTGTGATTTCTTGTGGTTTTGTGTCTTGAATCAAGTCTCCCTCAGTGCCTGGCATCAGATTAAGCCGCTGCAAGCTTTAAGCTTCTTTTCCCCCTACACTGCAGGGCACTGGGCTAGAGGTTTTTGAATCACAGCAGTGGGCTCAGCCAGGCCGAAACAGAGTAATCTGGATTCTCTCTCCAGCTTTCCCAGAAGAAGTGACAAGAGAATCCTATGTTTCTCCAAAAGCAGCTGAAGAGCAAGTTAACGTCTCCCATTTTCAGAATACATCAGTATCTAAAATACTCTGGATCAGATTTTTATGATGCAACTAGTTATCTAAAGCTGCACAGAAGAACTCATGCGACTTCAAGAGTGACCATGCACCAACTACAACGTAAATTTAATTATAACATACTGGATTCTGTCTTTACCATAAAGATCTGGCCCAAGTGTCCAGCACACTTTAGGCATTCAAAATGTTTTTGAAAATAATGTTCCATATTCCAAGACTAGCCTTCTTTTAACACATCAGGGCTATAAAATTAAGTACATAGTGAAAAATGAAGGAGAACAAAAAGCAGAACTCTTATTCCAATATACTTCATGTTTTCTATAGCTCTCATTTTGATTTTTATAACTGACAAATTATATGACAAAGCAGTAATAGATTTCTCTAGGCTGCTGTTCTTTCTTGACATAAAAACAAATGCAATTTATTGCAGTTCCTGCCATTGGAGCTGCAAAGACCAGACCTCATGTTTCCTTCATCACCAGACCTCATGTTTCCTTCATCATGAATTCAGTTTTTCCAGAAAGCGAGAAAGACAGAGATTTCACAGTTACACAAAATGTAGAATCCAATTCGCAGTTTTGGCTTTGGCATTTAAAAAACACATCAGTTTTTCCCACTGAGAATTATCTGTCATTGACACATCTGCAGTGGCCCTCACAAGAGCTGAAAATTTTCCAGTGAAACCAATAAAGTTTTTTTAAAAATAAGCCAGCCATTCTCCTATTCCTTATAAAATTAATGAGGTAATTCATCTTTTGATGTAAGCAAATTCAATCTAGAGCTACTGGTATTTAATGGAGAACAGCCAGTATGTAGTTTCACTGTACTATATAGAAGCAAAATCTAGTCTGTATGAGCTTGGAAAGGGTAACAACTTACAGGGATGGGATGAAAAAGTGTGGGCAGTCATAAACCTAAAACTGGTATTGTCCAGTCAGGATCTTATGTCTGAAACATTTAGCACAAGCACGACCATCAAATGATCCCTCCCCTGCTCCTATTCACAAAGCCTACAAAATAGGTTTTCCAGGACTACTTATCTCCTGGCCTCTCAGCACAGGGTGTCTCAGCAATTTTCCATACTGCACCTCATTAGATTCTGACACTAAAAACATACAGCGATTCCTTCAGTATGGAGAGAGAAAGAAATACCAAAAATCATCCTCACAGTAATAGGCTCTCTACAAGCCCAGGGAAGCTACCCAAAATATGAACATTTTTGGGAACATGTAGACAAAGGATGTCAAGTAACCAGGAGTCACCTCTGAAAATACCTGGGCTATTAAAGCAAGTCTTTGCACACCAGAGCATGTGCTAATCAACAAATGCTTTTTGAAAAGACATCTACAAACATCTGTTGCAGATACAAATTTCTGCAAACAAAGTTGCAGGTAGCAAGAAATCAGCAGAGTTCTTCCCTTCTGCAGAGACCTCATGCTGTTAACTAGACCTGCCAGCCTAAGAAGAGAAGTCACACATTATCCTCAGCTCATTTAGTCTGTGCAGCCACCACAGCCATTGCCAGGCAGAATCAGAAACAATCAACAAAGCTATTTCCAGCATCCCTGGAGGGAAACCCAAATGCACTCAACAGGGTGTCATTCACTGAGACTCATGAGGTTCCCCGTTTGCACTGAATAGTCCTTCTCCATCCTCTATAAACCTCTCTTGCAATAAGGCCAGTTGTATTTCTGGTTGTTTGCAGATTTTGCACAACTTCCAGGTACCAGAGGAGCAGTGAAGGATTGTATGTCTCATCCTGGTATGGAGAGAGCAACAGAGTGTAAATGCCACCCTCCAGGTTCCACACTCAAGGCTTTTGCCTCCAACCCTTCTTTCCCCAGAATATTCACATTCCTTCCTGCTTGCTGGCTAAACAAAAGTCACAAGGAAAGAAAATACCTTCCCTGTCTGTTTCAAAATTGCCTTTATTTCTGACAATAGTTTGACTAACTCTGAAATCTCACAGTATCTCTCTACTTTTCTTCTTTCTTGCCAAGAAATTGATGAGAGACTTCAAGCAAATGTGGAAATATTTCACAATGAGAGAAGATGCATATATCCATGTCTCAGGATGTGGTTCTGCTGGGATTTGCAGGGCCTGACATTGGAGGGAGTGATCACGGGAACAACATAGCAGAGCTCCCAGCTCTAAGGTAAGAGAGCATCCAGCTGCAGAGAGGCTTGTAAGGTCACACACTCCACTTCCTATCCCCAAGCTAGGATATTATTTCTACACACTTTCCAGCTTTCTCAAAGGAAAAGGGGTTATCAAAATTTGGTTTGGGTCCTGCATCTCCTTTGCCATATGGGTTGTGTTGAAGTCACCTGGATTTCTGGCTATGAAGAGGATATGGGCCAAGGAGCACTGCTGCTCTATCCCATCTTCTCACTCTAAATTTTTATTTTTAATTAGGAATTAGACTCTTCTCTTGTTCCTGGTTCTTTTCAGAATGAACATTTAGCACATGAAGAGCTGAAAAAATGGCTAATTTACAAAATGAGGATTGATGCTATTCCTAAGGTTTCTGAGCAAGCATATTCATTTCTTTGCTAATCCAACCCCAACTCCTCCTCCTCACCTCGGTGACAGCAGCACACACATCAGGAGCTCTGTTTTCTACAAGGAATGCAGAGTCAGTGGATTGATATGGAGTGACAGCCTCACTGCAGAAAGTTGAATTTACTGCTGGCCCCTCAGTTCCTGCTTCTACCATGCAAAAGGTCCATTGATTTTGTTCTTTTGATACATCTATCCAAAAGTCAGATGTTCTCAGTTTAGACTGAGATACAAGACAGGGAGTTCCAAGAAACAGAGGCGCAGGTTGACTAAATCCTCTGCTCTACTGAAACAACTCCGATTTGTTTCTTTGCCTATGTCTCTAGATGCAGCCAGGGGCTCTGCATTCTGGGTCCAATATCAAACTGCTGCCAAGCCTGCAGAAGGCTGGCACCAAAATGCAGTCTGGCAAGAAAGGCCACACATGACCCCTGCAGCACAGTGCTGGAGCTGGGGGAACCTTGGACAGTAATCACAAAGATGCAGCTCCTGAATGAACACAAACTCCATTTAATTAGATATCAGCTTCTGCAAATCAAACATAATAATCAGAAAAGCTCTGTCATTCTAACCTCTGCTTAAATTTTGATGAACTCTTGATATAGAACAAGCAAGGGAAATATGGTCAGTGGCCCTGGAGATTTGGTATTCGAGGAAGAGGAGGAGAAAAATAAACCACAGAGTTGTGCTCAGATGGTTCCCAGTCTCAGTAAAGTGTTTTAAATATTTATGCTTCTCTTGTCCATTCCAACAGAGCAGATGAGCACAAACAAAAGAAGCACGAGGGGCCTCTCTAATGAGGGTCTGCTCCTTATAACCATCTGCCTGACTTTATTGAGTCTGACATTAGGTGGACATGTTCAATGAGCAAGGGAGGGAAAAAGAAGGCATTCAGCTAGAGCAACTGTATGCACTGTTTTGCTCTCTGATAACACTATGATAATGACTGCATTGATATACTGAACAACAGAATCTGGAAACATTTCATACCACAAATTGTTCATTCTTTCCCATCTGCCACCAGAGGTGCAGGTCACTGCTAAACGCTGCCTGGACTCCTAGTCAACCCATGCTGGTGAACACTGTCTGTGAGAACTACCCAAACTTCAGAATCTTACATTAATTCTCTCTCTCATTCATGAGAAGGCTGCAAACTCATCAACTATCTAAATCAACATTAGGAACTTTCAGAGTCATGGTGGAAGAATGGGTGCAAATAAATGTCTGAGGCAGTGAGGCACTGGATTCCTAGCTAGCTTGTACCCCAGCACTGGGGACACACAGAACATGCTGGTGTTCAATCTTCCACATTAATTAGATTGCTTAGAAGTTGAATGTGTTTTCTTAGCAACAAATCGCTCAGTTTTGTGTTAAGAGATACAGAAAACAAAATAAAACAGACAAGACATTACCAGGAGCTGCTACACAGCCCAGCCCAGGCAGCCCCCAGGAGCTGCCTTTGACCACTAGGCGGCACAGTCACTCTATTCACTTGTTATTTTTTTCTGCAAGCTTTTAGGCTATTTTAGGGAAAAAAGTAATAAATGTGTCCAGCCTACCACAAAATAAGGATAGCCCCTCAAAATCATCACCTCTAAATTCTGGAGCTCAGAGCAGACTGCTACGTGCTGATTAAAGGTCTAGTGCAAGCTCTCCTCCACTTCACGGGCTCTACTTGAGCCAGCTAACTACCTCGGTATCTCCTTGAATGCCCCATCTTCAGTGTCGGAATACGGCCAAGAACACCTTTTCTGATGCTAGACTTAGTTATCTTGCATTTAAGATGCTTCCCTTAGCACGTTTCCATGCCGAGCACCGTTTCAGATGGGGAAAGAACAGTGCAGTGCCTCGCGGCTGGGCAGGGCAGCGGGGCTGCGCGACCGCGCGCAGCAGCTCGGCAGCGGCCGCAGCAGCAGCTCTGCCGCCTGCCAGAAGCTTCAGGCCCTGCCAGCACTTTGAAAGATCATCTCTATGATGAGAAAGCAGCTGCAGCTTTAAAGGAAGATAAATGATGACATTTAAATAAAAGTCTATTTGGCTTCCATTGGTGCAACATTTTTCATTAAAAAGAATTGATAGTTTTATATATATGTATATATATATCTTTATATTATATCCTATCCTTATAGGTAAAATAGAAAACATAGGTTAAAACTGTCAGTCTCTTTGTTGGAGTCATTTTGAATCCATAGTTAAATGAGTGAGTCATAAGTTCGCTTTAGTATCTGTACAATGGAAAGCTTTCTCTTTTGGAGGAGAAATGAGAGGCTCCTGTACACCTTGAAGCCAGCTGGGACACAAACCTGTGGAGGGCCAGCACCACAAGAAACGATCGCCAGGAACACCAGATGAAGAACCTGCTGTTACTCTGAAGGAGTCACTGCGCTGTGTTCTGGACTAGAGACAGAATGAATCACAGTTAAGAAACTCCAAGGAGGAGCTCTAGGTGCTGAGGAAGACATGAGCAGGCTTGTAAAAAAAACTTCTAAAAAGTCTTATTTTTCCTCCACTGGTGCATGCAGTCACTGCAGTGCTCAATTACACACCAATTATATCAGCATCAGATGCTCAACGGCAAAGGCCACGTGTGTATTTAGTCACCCTGATGGTACACGTGGCTGCTTTGCCCGTGGGTTACTATCAGGCCTTCCTGTTTTGAAACTGCTTATTGCTTTGTAGCACTGATTCCTTTGGGGCCTTTTCTTCATCACAGGGGCTGATGGGATCACTCAGTCAGGCCTCTTGTGTATTTCATATTCTTAAATTGCATGCACAATACATTGTACCCAGCCTGTAATTTAGTTAGATCAAATACTTAAATGCTTTGCAACAACAACAACAAAAAGCTGAAACTGCAAAATTGTCTATCAGAGAATAAGTGGTAATAGCAGAAACAAACTAGGTAGAATAGAATGAAAGTAAAATCCATCTGCTACAGAGAAAGTAAAAAGCCTGAGGTCTCTGCCAGAGCAGCTTGGGAGGAACATCAGCTCAAAGATGGTGATGAACTTGGTCCTGGCCACAGGGGCAGGACCCATCACTCGGACACACAAGACACACAAGAGGGGCTTTCAGAGACAGCTCAGAGTTTGGCACCAGTGTTCTAGGTCCTCTTCCAGCCTTCACATGGAGTGCAAACATTCACTCTCCCTGCAGCTCAACAAAGGGACTCTCAGCAGGCTGAATCACTTGACGTGTAAACCCGGGCCAAGCTAATCAACCCCCTGGATGACCCACCTCATCTCCCAACCAAACTCATCTGAAATGAGACAGAAATTTACCTCAGAAACAGTTTATATACTACAGAGGCACATGTAGTAAAACTCTCATGCCAGGTCTGAGGAATCTGGGCTCCAGCCAACCAGTTTAATCTAATCCAAGTTAGCCAGCACCCTTTAACTGATTTTACTGGAACTATGCCCAATCTGAACGTACCCACCCTTCAGAGCCCTTTAGAATAAACACGACTACCGGGCAAAATCACACATGGAAACTCTCCCTCACCTGCTGCACTGAAGTAAAATATTTAAACTACCAGGGAAAGCCAAAGCAAACAACAAACTGCTGCCCATCCTCTCCTGTTCACTGTCACCAAACAGTGATGAATTCACTCGGTTTTAACCAGGGAGGCACATACACTACACATCCATCCACTAGTATTAACAGCCATATATTGCAAAGGCAAATGATGAAGTTACTTCCACAAATTTTACAGATGGCAAGAACAAGAGCTCTGAAACAAAGATTGGCCTTCAGTGGGCTTCCCTGCATGGCAGAGCTCTGTGCCCTCCTGCCATGGCATGGGGCAGATGAGCATTGGCTGCTGCTTTCCCAGGGACAGAACACAACAGGTCTGCCTCAAGCAACCAAGAAAGAGCAGGACGACAAGCAAGGCACTCACAGATAACCAAAGAGGAAGCAGGAAGGGGTTTGGGCTGAGTGTTCAGCCCTCACTGTAAACTCCCGTGATTTTTTTGTAAAGCAGTAAAACAAATAAAGAGCATCAAAAATTAAAAACACTTTGAGAGTGATGTTTCTTCACATGGTTCTCTAACAAATTAATGAGTGCCTAAATCTGTTTGGTTAGTGATCCTCAGAACATTCCCTCTGATAAAGATTTTTACATTTAGAAAATAAACATTTTAAAACACCTACTTTAGTCCTGGCTATCAGCTGCACTCCCTCTTTGACTGGTGCAGGTAATATTTCAATCTACAGGCTTTCTTTTTTTTTTTTTTAACTTATCATTAATCTTTATCATTAATAAATCACAAGTCATCAAACACTTTTGGCCCCAAAATTCCAAAGTAATTAAACACTGGGTACTGTAAGCAACCTTCATATATTGGAGAGGCAGCCGCAGAGGCACAGATACATTCAATACTTTTCTCCCACCCACAGGAGGAAATGCTAAGAAGGGAAGTCACCTGCAGGCTCCCTGCAGTGTCTGATGCACTTCCCTGTCAATCAAGATCTGCCTGCTAGCCACCCGCCTGTTTTCCAGGCCAGCTCACTGGGGCTACACTAATATCTCTCCTCAGATCTCTGCTGTGAGTCACTCCAGTCTTTGCTGGCTGTGTGGGTAGGAGCAGTGAGCAGCGTCACCCCCTCAGCACGCACGCAGCCGGTGCACAGCGGCAGCAGGAGGAGCGTGACTCACGCTGGAGCATCCATGGGCAGCTCTGTCATGGAAAGAGTGCTTTTAACCAGAGTATTACTCAGACTACATTGCTTTTCATTAACGGTCTGTTTCCCTTTCTCTGTTTTCCCACAGTCTGATCATTCACCTCATTCCCTACAAGCTACTTCAAGGCTTCAAACAGGCAGTAATCATCAGAAATTGAAGCAGTCCAAAGAGCAAAGCCATTGAGCCTGGAGAAGTTGAAGCAGGGCCAGGCTGTGACCTAACTACAGCCTCAAAGGGGCTAAAGATCTTCCTTGTGCCTTTATTCTCATCCCTAAAGGACCTAAGATTCACTACCAGCATCATATCAGATGGCAATTTGATTCTTACATTCAGAAAGACCCTTCAGTATCAGGATAAGAAGGAACATAAAGTAGACAGTATCCTTGGAAAAGAAAGCTCCCTGCATGTCCCCTCTATTGTGTCAATGACATGGAAAGGAAGGGATCAGGGGTTGCCCATCCTCCTCTCAGTAGGAGAATTAAGATTTACCATAAGCAAACGTATCATTTCTGATAAATTGAAAGTAGGCTACTAACTTTCAGGAATTCAGTGATCAATGGCTGGAAACACCTTCAGTATAAAGAGTTTAGAAATGATGACACGGCTTGAAATATTTTTTTGGATTTGGTATTCAGGGAAGGTCTATACAAATGACCATTCCAGAATTGTAAAGTTCAAATCAAAACCAGAAAATGACAAAGAATCTGTACTTATTTGTAGCAATGACAGTTTCAAAATACATAGTAAAGGAAATTCCAGTTCCAATA
This sequence comes from Rhynchotus rufescens, assembly GCA_032273925.1. Lineage (NCBI taxonomy): Eukaryota > Metazoa > Chordata > Aves > Tinamiformes > Tinamidae > Rhynchotus > Rhynchotus rufescens. The sequence continues at coordinate 25,478 of JAVCKT010008131.1, forward strand.
GAGAAAGTTCTCTTAGGGTTAAGAAAAGAGAGGATAATAGAGAATTTTTTTTTTAAGGAAATAGAATAAGCAACTTGGAGAAGGTATATAATAAGCATTAAAGGGATTCACTATTGAAAGGAACTGCATTTCCCCTAAGAGATAACACCACAAATCTGTGGTTTCTAAAACCTCATAGTTTGGCTTCAAGGCTCATGTTCTGAAAAGCTCTTTTTACTTAATGCAGATAGTATCATAGGGGAAAAGAATAAAGAACCTTTTCTGCATATATAGCCAAACCTTTAACTAAAAAGCTCTGGTTTCCACAGAGCTGTCCATTTTAAATTTCAGCATGATTTAGGGATGCACCCCAGCATCTGGGCTTCACTCTCTGTACTAATGCTGTTTGCAGTTTATTCTTTATCTCCCTGAAAAAAACAAATTCACAAGTTCAGCAAGAGTTGAACATCTATATGTCTATGGTGCATATAGCTATAAATCTTGTTAGGGCCAATCGGTTGAGTGTCCATGAGAAATTCCTGAGGACAGTCTAAATAGCTGAGGACACATTTCATCACAAGAACAGTACTGACATATTATTTTTCCATAACATGGCTTTCTCTTGAACAGGAGTTAGAGGCAAAATCTGTGTAGGTGCAGGTGAAAACAGGCCTAACAAAATGACCTCTTTGGTGAGAATGCATTTTCTTGTCCCTAAAAAGGTAGAAGTAACCAACTTACAGGCATTATTGCTAGGATGACTCAGAGAAGATCAAATTTAGTTTTCAGAGTGACCAGTCCAGTTGTAATAAGTTTGTATTCCCTTCACAAAGGATGTTGCTGCTTGCTATTTTTTTCCCCTAAGATAACATTGACCAAATTTCTTGCATTTATAGATTTACAGGAATCACAGTAAACAAGAAAAATGGTTTATAATTCTCCAAGATGGTTTTGCAACCAGCAAGTGCTTACCTTGTAATCAAAGGCACATCAGAGCTCATCTCTCCAGCTGTGGCACAAACACAAGGCCGAGGAGGCAGCGCTGCGTGAGGGCACTCGCGGAGCCGAGCACAGCACAGGGCCTGCGGAGCGAGGACAGGGACTCAGAGAGATTTTGACCAGGGCACACAATGTTTCTTTTCCCCAGCATCAGGTTTCCTTTGACATCTATTCTGAGCATCGTATATTATGGCAACATTAGCTGGTACTAATGGTGCTGGTGCTAACAGACCCTCTGTCTCAGGGTCCCAAACATGCCACTCTCACAGTACTCGTGACAGATGATTTAATTCAGCATCAAGGGAATTGAAGAAAAACCTTCCACGTTCCAAGACTGGATTCCAATTCCAGCTACACTGGTAAAAATCAAGAATGACTTTTATTGTCTTGATATTATTTCATTTATATCTTCAAATTTGGAGAAGAAACATTTTTAATTTTAATTCACATGGACTTGAAAGAGTTTTGGTAATTTACAGCAAAGACAAATAACTGTTCATATTCTTGCTAGGAGACAATATAGAAACAGGTAGGAACTGATAGAGTTTACAACAATAGACAGGCATACAGTCTCCCTGAAATTCAGTATAAACAGTAACCATTAACTAGAAGGAATGACTGAGCTCAAATTAATGACACAGCTAAAACAATTACATCCTCATCCCCAAATCAGATGTAATCTTCCCTTTTCCTCTCCCTCAAAAAAAGGGAAAAAAAGGAAAAAAAAAAAAAGCACATGCAGGAAAAATGAAAGGAGCTTCTACTAGGAAATGCATTTGTTTTGTGTAAGGTTTGAGTCTAGAAAGAAACTTGAAAAGGACAGATAGCCTGAGAGAATAAAAGTACCAACATGAATATATTAACATAGTAGCTGCCATTTTAAAATGAAATTTCATAGAATTTCAATGGAACTGAAAGTAGATTTGGTACACAGGTGTGAGATGTTGACAGCGGATGACAAGCAGAAATCCTTGCAAGGAAAACCATATCAGCAGGCAAACACATTTGTTTGGACAATTCCAGACCAGTGATTCTAGTCAGAAAATGAATAAGTAACTAGCACGGTATCACATTTTCCATTGCAGATAAATACATCATAGTGCAAACACTTCTAGAAAAAGTAAGTTCAATGTATATCTTTAGTCTTTAATTTCTATAAGCTTTACCTCTGAAATACAAGTCCTGAATATGCACATTCTACTTCACATTTGCAAGTTTAAAATTCAACACAGAATGTCCTTCACAGGCAGGTGAGGAGCTGGCAATGAAAACATACAGCTACACCATTTCAGAAAATGGACCTCAGGATATAGCCCAAATGAGGATGAGTAATGATACCTCCTCAGATGTGCGTCAAAAAAAAAAAAACATCATTAAGAGGCTTGGACAGTTAAGATTTGCAATGCTGTTAGGTTTTAAATTATTCAAGGACAGAAAGAGTTATGATTCATAAAGAAGCTTTTAAGAAGATGAGTTTAAGCCCTGTGATGGAGCAGCTCAGGTAGTGCTCACATTGTAGCTCAGATAATCACTTGGGTCAATTAAAAGCTACAAAACTAGCTCTTATGCTTGCATGTGCATTTGTAGCAGCTGTTGACATTGTATAGCTCCTAGCATCCTCAGCTGAATGGAAGGCCTTGTGGTGTACCAGGCAGGGCACAAATGCATACTTAAAGTATTGTTCCTGTTCCAGAGAGATTACAATTCTTCCAATTTTTCAGTTCAAAACAGCAGGCGCATGTCTGGCTCCATTAAACCTAATGCAGAAGCCTGGCTGCCTCTCACATATTCTGCCTCCTCCAGTAAGTGCAGCGACCTCAGATCTAGGCAGCCTCATAAAGCAACTGACTTAGATGGGATCAACACCTGAGCGTCCTGCAGCAGAGCGAGGAAGACTCATCTCCTAGTCCAAGACTAGTCCAAGTCCACTGTCCTGCACATAAATCCTTCTCTGGTGTTGGACGCCTTCCCCACAAATATCCCATTTAGTCAACTGGCAACCCTGTCCCAGGCCTGGAGCTAGAATTCAGCTACATCTATTCAGAAGGGAAAAGGGTCTGCCTAAAAGAACTTTGTTTGATTCCCTTTTAATACCAAATCAAAACATTTAATCAACAAACACCAGCCAAAATCCTTGTTAAAGGGAAAAGGGGAAAAACTACAGGTTTACAAAAGCTGAAAACCGCTGTTTTCCTGAGCCCTTACTGTGGCACTGAAGAGCATCATATGTGTTTATAGTGTGGATTATAAAAAGAATTCATAAAACAATAACTAGAAAATAGCATTTTTTTTCTTTTTGACAGAAGCATTTAAGCATTTCAACAAAGTCCACTACAAAACGTGAATTCTGATTGATACTTTGATGCAACTCTAATAACCACAAACATTATGAATTGAAAAGGTCATTAGCTAATCCAATCTCAGGGATTTGCCATTATTTTTCTCTGCAATTACAAGTATTTCAAAATAACGATCCTAATTCATTAGACAATTAAACATTTCTATTAATGTTACTTCATTAATATACAGTACGAGCTGAAAAATCTTTACATATTCAGGCATCAAAGTACAGTTCACAAAGCCTTTTCCTTTCCTTACAGTTTACAAAGCCTTTTTCACAAATATTCACTGCAGTTATTAAAAACATTCAATAAGGGGTGAAAATCCCTACCACTTCACAAATATTATGTGCTTACATCCCCTTGAGATCCACATGATTTTAGCAGATTCTTTTCCTTGATTTTAGCAGATTCTCTGCCTTGATTTTTCTTAGATAATTCAACATATTTCTCCGCAGCTTTCCCTTGGGCTGACCACATAAGCAAACTTTTCCCTCAACTAGAAAGGTAATTAATATTTAATACTCTACCTAGAAAAGTTCCTTTTTCTTCGTTATTCTGCACTCAAAGTTAATTCTTTCACACTAATCAGTCGTATGAGTAAGCAGAAATATACTGACTGTATGAAATCAATATACTGACTGTATGAAATCTTACTTTTAATGAAGGCAGATTCGTCTCTTTCTTGTGACAGACATAATTGATTCAGTAATTAATGAAAGTAGATGGCAATTGGGTCACAACAGGTAAGAAATTAATATGTTGAGAACATTCTTTTTTCAACTCACACTAAATACTGGCAGCCAACATCCTGTCCAAACAAAACTATATGGTTAAATACATTGAACTGGGTTGAGTTTAAAAAAAAACAAAAAACTTAAGATCTCTTTGCAGAGATCACCTCATGTCATGCACAGGAAGAAGACAGAGGAAACAATAAGGTCTCAAAACCCATTCTGCAATCTCAGCCTAATACTTCAGGATTTGCATAAACCAAGGATCAACTCATGGTAACAGCTAATTTTTCTCTGGTACACAAGGTCAACAGAGCTTTACAAGAAATGTGGCTCTGGCAGACTCCTTTGATTCTAATCCTGGCAAGTGTATAAAGCCAAGCTTTTGCTCCCAGCTAGAAAACTGTGGAGACAAGTTCCATACTTTTACATATGCTAGATCAGACAGGTCACAATAATTTTGCTTTTCTAAAGGATTTCCGCACTCGCTACTCTGTCTTCTTAACCTTCTCTTTCCTTTTTTATGGGGCATGCTCTTCTCTAAGCAAGAAATTGAGTAATATCAAAATACATAGCTTGACAGTGGATCCTGATCAAATCCATGATTATTTCCTAATGAAATAAACCTATCAGGGATGCTCCCTAGGAAAGAGAAGATAAATTCAAAAAAAGAGAGGGCACTTTTTCAAGTCCACTAACCATTTCGTGTAAGATGGAGTTAGGAAATTAATTCAGAGCAGCTTGAAAGAATTGCTTAACAGGAAGGAAGATGAGAGGCGAGTTACAGACACTCTGTATGGCTAATGTTGCCTAAATCTGTTTGGGCTCTTCCAGGCAATTCCTCTTATTGACTCACTATTTTGGATATATTCAATCAGCTGCTTAGAACTGCAGGACATATGGAGTAGGAAGTAGGTCTCTTACACAGCTCCATTCAGGTAAATTAGTTGATTGTGGCAGTTTGGTCTGTAATTCTTCCCCTCCAACAGGTTCACAGCCAGCAGTGGAGTTCATCTCAGGAAAACACAAATCCCTGCTGCCAAAGAACAGTGGCAGACTGGAACAGTCTATTTTAGAAAAGAGCTGCCATGTCTAGTTAATATCATACATAGATTCTCTACACAGTAAAAAAATGGAGGCTGGACTGACCTTGGAAACAAAACCCCAAAGAATTTAAGGATTTCAGCCAAGAAAGGGAAGAAAAAGAAGTCACGTCTTTTCTGCAGTGGATTTCAGGAAGTCAGCGCTCATATTTTACTATGTTCTCCAGTTTGTACCCCCAACATTTCTTTTCAAATCATCTTTTTAAGAAGTCAAGATAACAGTGTAAATGATGCTTTACCATCAGATTTGAAATTAAAGAGAAGAAAAAATGGTTTGATGTTAGCAGCAAGCAAATCAATGGGTCCTTATTTCAATTCGGATTTCACCATCTCACATCTTCTGCCATCATACAGCTGCTAAACTATACACAAAACAGTAATCACTATAAGAAGGTTTTGTAAACAAAAGCATCACAGCCCCTACCAAAGCTACTTTTTTTTTTTTTTTTTTTTTTTTTTTGTCAAAGGAAGATTATTTAATTGAAAAATTTTTAAAATGAAAAACCACAAGTATTATAAAC
>JAVCKT010008133.1:0-19964 GCA_032273925.1 Rhynchotus rufescens
CCTGCCGTGTTGTCATTTGCATTTGGTGCTGATGGTAATTTTTTTTTTGGTATTAACTCTAACCCTGAAAAAGAAAAAAAAGCCACTGGGAAAAACCACACTGAGGAAGTCAAGGCTGGATCTGAAGTGGGCGGGGAAGGGGTTGGTGCAATCTAGAATTCCAGAGAAAACTAACATGGGGGAGAGAGAGGAGGGGAGGAAAAAAAAAAAAAAAAGAAATTAGCAGCAGCACCAGCATTGTTAGAGATGATAAAAGTGATTACAAGAAACAAACTCTACCCTCAGGTACCTTTTAAACATGTAGATCTCATCCGGATCTGCAATTCCATATTCTCTTAACTTCATCACCATCAGAGCGCTCTTCCTGATGGCTTGCTCATAGCGCTGGCTACGGGAGAGGAAGTTCAAATCCTCATGCTGGAAGTCAGGGTCATTAACAACTAAGGCCTCTGGGAAGAGAACAGAAAAGAAATTCAGTTTCAACGGGCCTATTATTTCCACAATAATCTTCATTTAGCAGGTGGAAAGCATGAATTCTTCCTCATACTTCTATGAGAAAGTTAAAAGTGAAATTTCAAGCTAGCAAAATCAGAAGTTACAGAGCTCTTGGAACATTTCGGAAAGCGTTTTACAAGAGGGCACCCTTGTCTTTTTCCCTTTGCCATAACCCCCCTTTCAAACTAGACGCACTCTGGACTTGGCAGAATTTACAGACGGAAGAACCGCAGGGCGCTTAGTGACCCCCTCAGCGCTCAGACAGCCCTCGTTCCCGCAGGATCACACTGCCCCTGAACTTTGATCCGATCTCCACGCACCTCGGAAGGAGGGTGCAGCTCTTATTCCCACTCTGATGGCGCAAAACCAGGGCACCTGGAAGCTACGGGCTTTCGTGTCCCCTTTGGCACACAAGTTACACAACGGTCCGGCCCTTGACAGGGCCGCCCCAGCCCAGGCTGGGAAAGGACAGAGCTGGCCGCGCTCCACGGCCACCAATGTCACAGTCACGAGCAAGACTGACCGTATTTGTGCTGCTGGGCAAGCGTGTACAGCCAAAGTGAAAGGTTTTCACCTCAACATCTTCCTTGAGAGGAAGAGCAGGTAATAAGGCAAGAAGGGATATTGCTCAGAGTCCCTCCGCCCTCAGGAAGCTTTTCTGGGCACGGGAGGACAGGGAGGCGCCACCACCACTGCCCTCTCCTCTGCCCGAGTCGGGAGCCCCGAGGGAAGGGCGCTCTCCCTGCAGCCCCTCCACCCCACAGAGCCCCTGCTCCGCAGCCCCTTTCCTTGCAGCCCCTGCCCCACCACAGGGCCCCGCCGCCTCCCTGGGGCCTCCCTCTGCCTCCAGCCGCCCCAGGGCTCCCCAATCCCCCCAACCTGAGATTCCTCCTCCCTCCCCCACACGCCTCCGGGCCCCCAGTCCCGCCCCAGGGGCCGCTCCCCCGGCGCTCCCCTCTCCCCCTGCCCTGCGCTCCCCTCTGCCAGCCCCCGGGCCCGGCCTCGCCCTCACCGATCTCCCTGCGCCGCCGGGTGCGCTCGGCGCCGCCGTCCAGGACGTGCGTGAGCAGCTCGGGCTGGAAGGTGGCGGCGGCGCGCTCCCTGCGCAGGTCGGCGTTCATCACCATGGCCGCGGCGGTGCGGGGCGGTGCGGTACCGCCCGGTCCGGCCCGGCTCGCTGCGATCCGCTCCGCTCCGCTCGGACCCCACGTCCGCCCGCAGCGACCTCCGAACCGCGCGGCCTCCTCCTCCTCCTCAGCCCCGCCCGCCCCACGTGACCCGCCCCCCACGTGACCGCCCCGTCCCCGCGTGACCGCGCGGGGCTGGGTGGGGGGTTATGGTGCTATAGGCGCGCGCCTATAGAGCGGCGTGGGGGTGTCCGTGCATTGCACAGGGTGCGCGCACTGCAGCAGCGGCCGCGCCTGCGTTCCACGCTGCGCTGCATCCGCGTGCGGGCGGGGGCTGGCGGGCGTGGGGGGTGCCGCGGGCTGTGAAACGGTGCTGATCTGATCTGGGGCTGGCGTGCGTGGAGGTGCGCGTTGGAAAGGCCCATAACGTGCTGCATGAGGGGCTGCAGGCTTAACGCACGGGGCATGCTGTGCTTGAGGCCAGGCCTGTGTTTAACACGCGCGTGGCATGTTGCAATTGGGGCTGTGCATGCTTTAAGTACATGTTTGGGCTTGGGTATGTATGTGAGAACGTGCGTTAAATGGGTGGTTAACATCTTGCCTTCCTGGCAGATCCGTGCCCTGTTGCAGCTCGGAAGCAAAACCTGAGCGATGCCAGGCACGCGAGCGCCGGCCGCAGAGGTGCAGGACTGAAGGCGCAGGTGAGGCTGGCGCAGCGGCGGGCACGGCGCGGTGGCACCGTCACAGCCGCCTTTACACCCCGCCTGCAAAGCCCTGCGTGGGGCAGCACGGGGCCCGAGCTGCCTGCACGCAGGGCTGAGCCGGGATTGCCCTGGTTTCGGTAGCCTCCACGGCAGCGGGGTGGCGGAGGGCTTTTTGCAGGGCCACCTCCCCTGCGGGCAATGCGTGCACTGGCCAAGGGGCACCAGACTGGTTGCAGGCCGGTGTGGCCTTGCTGCTGCCTGATCCGCACTGGGAGCTGCCGCGGCGGCTGCGCTCGCCCCGTTCCCCAGAGCTGGCGTGCGCAGACCAGAGCGGCCTCACTGGGTTGAGAAATCAGAGAGAAAGACAGGGATTAGAGCACGGAAACGTGGGGGAAACTCCTCTCTTTTGCCTTCCCAGCGCTGCTTGAGTGAGATGTTGCCAAATGCTGCTGTCTACTACTTCCCATGGGAGATCAACAGCTCAGTCGCAGAGGGGGAGGCACTGAGGACATTTGGCAGGTGGGAACGGTAACGAAGTCACCTAGACGGCCAGGCCGCCCCTTTGCCGTCCTGTCCCTTCCCTGCTTTGTTTGTGATCGCTGCAGCTCCGCTGCGCCCGCAGTGCTGAGCATCCGAACCCACCTCTCCCAGGTTAAGCTGCTACGACCTGGCCCTCTCCGAAGCCGTTCTCACCGCTCGGCACCATGCGGCCCAGCACCAGGTGTGCGTCGACACCAGCTTCGTGGAGCCCTTCCAAGCCCAGCTGGGCTCTCTGTACATGGTGCTGGGGGAGGTCGAGCACAGGGAAGGTAAACGGCCACTCTGCCTCTAGCCAAGCGTGGAATTGCCTGAGGAAGGGTGGCTTGGACCAGTGAGCACTGCTGTGGAGTCTCCCTTTCCACCCAGAACAGCCATGGGATAAGGCAGAGTCCGTGGCTGCGGCAGCCCCCAGCATGGGTGATGCAGGGCAGGAACAGCCCATCTCTCCCCACTGACCATGAGGCGTGAGATGAGCCACCCTACACTTACCTTGGGGTAACGCAGGGATTTTCCTTAGAAGTGTCCAGCACTGGGGTTGAGCCCATGAACCTGGTACTGTGGTTCAAGGCCACTAGACTACCTCGCTTTCCTTCAAACCCCTCTGATTGCAGCAGCACCTCACAGCGAGCCAGCTCTGCTGGTCCTCGCCATGCTCACAAGGTGCTAATTACAGTCCCAGGCTGGTGCGTGAGGAATGTGGGCGGGCACCGTCAGACCAGGCCGGTGTTGTCCTTTCCAGGACTTCCCTGAGTGTTTCTTGGCTTTGTGGTGCTTTGCACGGGGAGCAGGCCAGGGCTGGGCCGCAGCAGGGTGAAGCAAACCCTGGCATCGTCTCAGCCACCGGGATAACAAGCAGTCACGTTGATGCCGCTGAGGCCTTGGTGACCGCAGGAAGCCACACTTATGTGGCAACTCCCGAGTCATCTGCCTAGCTGCTAAATTCCTTTGGAAGGGCAGGTGATTTTGGTCACCTTGGCCCACGAGTGAGCTGGCCCCGTTTTGCAGGCAAGGAAGGAGAACCAGCTGAGACACCAGCTTTGTCACCAGAGTTTGGCCCCTGGTGCATGGCTTGTGCCACCGATTGAGCTTGCAGGGCAGGTCCGAGCTGGTGGCTGGAGGCAGCCCAGAGCCTCTTCAGTGCTTCCACAGGGAACCTTTTTGCATGCCTGGTTGCTTCTGCATCCATTTCCTTTCCTAGAAAACCTGCCTGTTCACATCCCCAGGTGAGGGTCCTGTGGTGAAGGCCCGAATATTGACCTGCGTGGAGGGGATGAACCTGCCCTTGCTGGAACAAGCCATCCAGGAGCAGAGAAAATACCTCCAGGAGAGACAGCAGCACATGGAGACCGACATGTCCTGAGGGCAGCAGCCCTCATCCCTTTGCTGGGGAAAGCATCGGTACTCCAGCCTTTCCCAGCAGCACTGATGCTTCCAATAAATTTTTAAAATACTTTGAATCAGGACATAGCTGTGCACGGAGCTGCTTCATGCATGGTCACCAAAAAAGGGCTCTGAGAATGAGGGTGGCTTGTTGGATAAAAAGTTAAGGGAGCGCTTGAGTTATGCCAGTGCTTTCGTAGCACAAGATTTGGAGGAGCCAGGAAAGAGAGAATTCCGTAAATCTGTAGCAAAACATTCACGTGCCCCCACTCTGGAGTGTACTAGGACACAGGGCAGTTGCAGATGGGAGAGAAAGGGCACTGGAGTAAAGTTCTTTGCCTGGCGTGGCCACGCGTCCACGGGGCAGGAGTTCAGGTACCGTGACTCAGCTGCCAGCCAGGAGCTTTCCTGGCAGAGCAGACATGCATCTGGTTTGATGAAAACCCTCTTTGCTGCTCGGGCAAAGGCACTAAGCCCCACTGAAACACTGTGGATGATGCAAGTGGATTTAATGTGGTGCTCTCTTCCTCCTCCTCATAAAAACTGGGTGTGCACAGAAGTGCTGGGTGCTTAAGGAGTTGCGAGGACAGGAGGTAACATTACATCAGAGCTGCTCCAGTTTGAGAAGAAGCTGCCAGGTCCACCCAACTGAGTTAAATTGTCAAAATAAATAGAGATTTGATGAAGTGAGGTGGGAATAAAATGCTAGTAAAAGAGATATAGCTTATTTTACTCTAGGAATCCCTGAACCTGGAATGAGTTGGGCCTATAGCACCTGGGGAGTTCAGTCACCTTTTCTGTTTCTTCACGTTCACTCGTTAAGTGTTCAGAAAATAGGGAGTGAAACCCATCCACTGTGCAGAAGCAGATTAAAATGCAGTAGATACTGGCTAAATCCCATACTACCAGCAGGCTTGATTCAAGATCCTCAGATTGCTCAGTCATTACTGCACTTGCTGTAATTTTAAATCATCATTTAACTTTAGAGTTCTCCCTCATACAGGTGCCACAAGCCCCATTTCAGAGCATTTGGTGCAGTCTAAGTCTAAAGCTGTGTCTCTGGAAGCAGGACTGGAACCTGCTTTGGCAAGAGATGTTTGTCTTGTGTCTATCCATAGAACTCCTCTTCTGTCTTTCTGCCTTCCTCCCCTACCTGAAATTATAACCAAAAGGCTAGGTTTTATCCCTTTTCCCAGAGTTGGAAATATCCAAGATCTCAAGTTCCAAGTGTCATGAAAACAAATGCCTGGGTAAAGGAGAGCAAAATCAGGAGCTCCTAGGGAAGGTTTTGAGCTGCTAGCTCAGCATCAACCCCTCTTGGGCCAAGCACACATCTCACCCTGCCTGTCCCTGGGGACATGAATCACCCCAGTTCCTGCAGAAGACAGACACAGGCCCCGTGATGCTACTGTTGCATGATGCTGATTTTCAACTAATGCTCATTTTCAACCTTGCCTTTTACTGCCAGGTAAGTCAATGATTAATTCTCCCCTGTCAAGGACATCTTCCGAAAGTGTGACCAAGGGGTACTGAGGATCAAGGGACAATTGCGCAAGATTAAAAAAAAATAATAAAAAAAGATAAGGTAATTTTTTCTGTGATGCATTTTGATCTCAAACCTGCACCAGGAAACCCACCAGCCACCACATCCCCTTTGCACCCGGCGCCGCCCTAACAGAGCTGCTTGGCTCCGCGCGCTCGCTCTGTCCATTCCTGCCCTCCGAACTCACCCGTGAGCCTTTTGCTCGACCTCAGTTCACGAGCCCTTTGCTAGCACATTCCGCGGCCGTGCTTGCCAGCAACCAGCTCAGGGTATGCTGCAGTTTTTGCCCCGGGAGATTTGCTTTTCTAGCTCTATCTGACCCCTTCCTCTGCACCTGGGCGTCCCTTTGCCCCTGCAGCATCTGCTTCCCCTTTCCCATTGGGATCAAGGTGGAGGAGCCGGGACAGCAGGAGCTGTGTGTGGCACCCAGGGCTGGAGCCGGACCCCAGGGAGGCATCACCTTGGCTCCAGGGTGCCTAGGCTGGCAAATCACCAGCCCCACCAGCACAAGGGATCAAAACAGCAGCGGCTGCTGAAAGATATTTTATCCAGAGACAGTTGTCGTCCAAAGCCCACTGAGGAGGTTGGGGGTGATGGAGCAGAGGGGCCACATCTCCTGCGGGGGGCTCAGAAACCCAGCTAGGGTGGGGAGACAGCGGCTCCAGGGGAGGAAAGAGGGCAGCTCGAGGGCTGCCATGGCCAGCTGGACCTGCCTCCCCCATCCTGATTCCAGGATTTGTTTCATGGTGGGAGCAGTTTCTTCAGGCCAAGGGACAGGTGCTCGAGCTGTGGGGGGGACCAGGACAGGCGGTTGCTGAGGCCCTGTCACATGTTTTTTGTTTTGGGAGTCTGTTTTTCCCCCAAAAAGCTACCCTTTCTGCCCCAGCCCACCGCGAGGCCGAGGGGCAGCGCCATGGACACCTTCCAGGAGGCCTTCCAGAAGGTGGAGAAGATCGGCGAGGGCACCTACGGCGTCGTCTACAAGGCCCGCAACAAGCGCACGGGGCAGCTGGTGGCCCTCAAGAAGATCCGCCTGGACTCGTGAGTGGGGGCAGCGCCGCGAAGGGGCGGCGCGAGGAGAAGGGCTGCGCAGGCCTCGCCGGGCGCTGCCGGGGCAGGCAGCCATGGCCCGTCCTGCCGCCCAGCCGCCGGTTTCACCTGGGCCCTTGTGCATGTCCCACTCTCCCACCATCCGCTCCAATACAGGGAGACCGAGGGTGTCCCCAGCACCGCTATCCGTGAGATCTCGCTGCTGAAGGAGCTCAAGCACCCCAACATTGTCAGGTAAGGGAGAGAGTCCAGCACCATTTTGGCTTGGCTCAGGTGGGCTTGTGAGATGGCAGCACCCTGGCTACCATGGGTTGCCCTCATCAAGGGAGCGTCCCCATGTTCCCTTGTAGGCTCTTGGATGTTGTGCATAGCCAGAAGAAACTGTACCTGGTATTTGAGTACCTGAATCAGGACCTGAAGAAGTACATGGACTCATCCCAGACTGGAGACCTTCCCCTAACCTTGGTCAAGGTACTGGATGGAAGTTGCTCTTGCAGGCCAGGCAGGAACCACGAGTCCTTACTTGGGACAGGCAGCAGGGAGCTGCATCAGGAGGGGATCCATCCTCGGCCAAAGGCATCCAGCCCCTCAGATCCCAAACATACATCTGGGAAAGCTTCTTGGCACAAGTGCTCCATGCATTTCTTTCCTAGGTGCTTCCAGGCTCTCCATCCTGGCTCACTGCAGCACAAAGTGCTGACAGGAGACTAGTTGAGGCATCTACTGCTCATTGCTCCTGCTGAGTGACAGAGGGCTGGAAGGGGCTGCCTCTGCTTGGGCTGTAGTCTTGCTCCACGGTAGAGGGAGAGCAGTTTGTGCATATCTGAGTACTGCCTTGTAAGCTTCATGTTGCACTAGAGCAAGGCCATATTTCCCACCGGGTGCAGAGCGTGTAGGTTCACATGATCCAGCCTTCCATGTAGTGTCACTGCAGCCTTGTCCAAAATCTCTTTTCTCCTCAGAACTACCTTTTCCAGCTGCTGCAAGGTGTGAGCTTCTGCCACTCACACAGAGTCATCCACAGAGACTTGAAGCCACAGAATTTGCTCATTAATGAAGCAGGAGCCATTAAGCTAGCTGATTTTGGACTGGCGAGAGCTTTTGGAGTCCCTTTGCGCACATACACTCATGAGGTACTGTAGCCACGTGAAAGCAGGGTGTACAATCCATGTATCAGCAGTGACCAGCCCAGAGCTGAGGCACAGCTCAGGTACACAGATAGAGGCTCTTACCATAACCTGCAGCTAAGGCCTTACTTGGTACCCTCACAAAACGGGCTGGCTGCTTTTACCCTAGTCCACCTACGCACTGTGTTCCCACCTTTTCTGTAGAAGGATTATTTATTCCAGGGTGTCCTCTTGAAGGATCATCATTCCCATCTTGCTGTAGCCAAGGTGTCTCTTGATTGAGCATGGCCTCAGCAGGCTCTAATTTGTTTAGTCACGGCAGTTGGTGTCTTAAGGTTGGAATGATGCTGTGAAAGAAGAATGGTGCTCGGCACAGGGACACAGCTAAGACAGCCCTCATGTCTCTAGGTCCAGACAGAGAAACTAGACCAGGCTCATTTGTGTATTCCTTCCCAGGTGGTCACCTTGTGGTACCGAGCCCCTGAAATCTTGCTGGGATGCAAATACTATTCAACAGCTGTGGATATCTGGAGCATTGGTTGCATCTTCGCAGAGATGGTAGGATGCTTTTTATGGTCTCTTCAGTGAGCTGGGAGGATGCAACTGCAATGGAGATTGTGGAAGGAGGGACAGGACCCACAACATCTGCGATACTGCTGTCCCAAGCTGATCTGGGAGTGTATTGCAGGAAAGACCACTTGAGGGTTAGCTTATCCTTAACTCAGAAAAAAGTCTTATCAGCAGCAAGGACTTGGCAGAAGTGTAAGAGCTTCTGCAATCCATCCGCAGTTTCAAGCTGGCTGGAGTGTAAGGCCACTCCTTGCAAAAGGAGTAACTTCAGTCTTCTGGCTGTGACATTTTGATGTCTTTCACAGGGATCTTCCACCAGTGCTGCCTCTGCTGCCCCCAAGTGGGTTGCAGAGAACTGGCATTTCATAGCACAGCTATTGCTCCGAGCTCATGTCCCAAGGAGTCTATTCTCTGCTTTGAATAGCTCTTTTTATCCCAGCAGCAATGTGCCTAGCTCTCAAAAGCCCCGAGCTGCAGATCAGCAGAGCGTGGGAGAGTACAGAAGGGAGGGGGACAGCCTGCAAGAGCCAGTGCAAGGAGACTAGGGACAGAAGAGGAATAAGAGACTGAGTCAGTCTAAAGGGAACTTGGGCCCAAAGCTGATGCAAAGGTGAAAACTAGTTGTCTTTTGCTCTAGGTGACCAGGAAAGCCCTCTTTCCAGGGGATTCTGAGATTGATCAGCTCTTCCGGATCTTCCGCACCCTGGGTACTCCCACCGAGGCAACATGGCCCGGGGTGACCCAACTGCCCGACTACAAGGGGGACTTTCCCCGCTGGACAAGGAAGGAGATAAAGGAAATTGTTCCCAACTTAGATCGGGATGGCCGAGACTTACTGACGGTGAGCAAAGTGTTCAGGAGAAGGCTGGCAGGCAAGGAGGACCTTTTCAAGCTGAGCAGGCAACATGGATAGGAGCTGATCTGTCTAGGCTTGTGGGTTCCTCTTGATTCTTGAGCCATGGGCTTTTTGGTTTAATCTTTTCATTGCAAAGTTTTAACGAGTGCTCTGCCATCTGGAAAAGCGTAAGGCAGGGATGCTGAGGTCTGTAACACAAGAGCAGACACAGCTAGTCCTACCTTAGGCCTGTGTAACAGCCTAGATGATGTGCATCGCCATGATAACCAAACCCCAGCAGAATGACCATACACAGAACTCCATTCTTTAGGGCACAGCCATATGCATGTCCAGCAGAGCTACTCCTTCAGTCCTCTCAGTATTATATAAAGCAAGACAAGGTCCAGCCACATGTTGGTACAATCCAGCATTTGACTTTTTAAAATTCTAAATCCCTTGGGTTTTTCTCTTGGCAGCAATTGCTACTGTATGACCCCAACAGACGCATCTCAGCCAAGGCAGCCCTCAATCACCAATACTTCTTCTGGAAAAGCCCCCAGGATGCTGAAGAGCAATGTGCCCCACAGAGACACTACAGATAAGAAGACACAGATCTACCCTTGTGCTTGCTCTGCAGGGGAGCAGTGCAGATCTGTTTGGGGGCACTTTGCAGGGGACTAGATGGGACCCAGGACCTCTCTTCTCCTGGGGAGCCTGAAAGGGGACACCCCTGTATTTAGAAACTCTCAGCCTGTTGCTGGGGGAAGTTTGTCTAGGCTGCGACTGGTAGAGAGTTTTGAGGAGAACCTGTCCAAATAGGGGGATAGAATGTGATTTGTCAGCATAAAATGTCAAGCTGGAAATGACAGGAAAGTGCAACTTCTTTTCAATTAACCAGTGAATTAAGGTGATGCACAGTTATTTCTCTGGAGCATCCCCAGGTCCTGCTGCAGAACTGTCAGTGGCAGTTCCTGATACCAGGGCATGCTGGAGCTCCACTCTGTGGATAGGGCAGCTTCTCTGCTCAGCCATCTGCTGTTGTTAACAAAGAAGGGGGTTGCCAGCCTTAGAAAAATTGTTTGATGTGAGCTGTATAAGAGAGCTGATATTCTGCCCTCCCACAAGCAGAGGACAAATGTGTAGTATCTTAATTTCTACCTTAGCTAGGACTGAGAAGCCAAAAGATCCAGTTAGCCTAGAGCACCAATTGAAAACTTGTGGAAACACTGGTTTTCCATCATCAGTCCAGATGTAATCTCATTTCCTTTGCTTTATTGGCTTGGACATGTTTTTTGCTGTTAAAACGTTTGCAGAATTATCACTAACTTTTGATGTAGTTTTGACATATGCATTTTCCCCCCTTCTAACATACAAAACAAATACAAAATAAAGGCTTGTCATTTGTTCAGAAACCTTGGTGGTGTTTGGCTTGGCACATCTGGATAGCAGTGCAAGACAGTCTGGCTGGTCCATTTCTTTCTCAGAACTCATCATCTTCACCATCTCCTGCACTTGTCCTTTTGTCCTTTCCAGCCCAAATGCAACTGACAAGAGGTGTTCTCTGCTGTGCATTGAGGCCAATGGTTCTGCAGCCCAGTGCTCTCTTGGTATGCAGTTTCTTTAGAGATTGTCCCAAGTCAGTTCAGGGTTCTGCTGTACTTACTTACACAGGTAGAGTGAGGATTTTAACTCAGGGAAACCAAGCCACTGAACTCCAAGTGTTCATGCATGTGCAGACCTGTGCCCTCCTAATAACTAAGCATAGGAGCTGATTTCAGGAGAACCCAACAGCTCAACTCTGACACATTCCTAGGGTTTAATGGCAGATAACAGATGTGGTAAAGGAGAGAGCCCCCAGAACATCTCTCCCAGGAAAGGCTATAGCACAAGCTTCCCCTCTTACCTATTGAACACCACAGAATTTGCACAGAAGGAAACTGGAAGTTTCCTCTCTGAAAAAGTTCTTTCTCATCCTGTGACCTTCTTGCTTGCAGCCAAACTCCGCTAAACTTTTGGCTTGCTCCATATTTTATTCCTTTGCCCCACCTGACCCAGGGCAGCAGGCCCCTCTGCTTAAGCCACTACATCAAATGACCTTCGTCACCAACACTTCAGTTCCCAGCAGATCCAGATGGCACAGGGACCTGCTGCTCACCTCCCTCTGTCTTACTGCCTGGCTGTACTTTCCCTGCAGGTTTGGGAGATGGAAAGCTCATTAGCCTCTATAATTTGCCCAAGTTGGAAGATACTTGGTGAGACATGGGTGAATTCTGCAATTAGAATTAGTTCCCTGGCTTTGCATGTATATTTTAAAGCCAATTTATTTTGTACAGACAATGATTCATTATTTATTCCCTACAAGCAAATGCTCCTGTTGAGCTAGTCAAAGCACCTGCAGATAAGTTTATTCTTTGTAGAGGGCTACATTAAGCAATAAATACCATAAATCCTGAAACAGAAATACTATGGCTCACACAGCCGAATAAAATGAAGCAACAAGCTGAATTTCAAATGCTCATGATATAATACTACCAGAAAGTAGTGCAAGGAAACAACAGAAGTTGCAAGGAAATAAGAGCTTTGACCCATCCTGGCATTCCACACCTGAGCAGAGAGGCAAAGCACTACCTGGCTCTTCCCGGTCAGCTGCTAACTGAACAGTTTAGCCCTAAAAAAGCCCCTGCCTTGGTCTTGCTTACTGCACATTGTGAGCACCTGAGGGCAAAGGAGTTTTTGATGTTTTCTGTGCTTATTGCATGTGGAACTGAGAGACAGCCCAGCCCTCAGCCAGCCAGTCTGCTCAGACAGTGAATTGCCTCCAAACGCCTGCAACCAGCTCTAGTATAAACATCAGTTACTGCTCCCCTGCAGCTGAGGAACACATTATCCACTGTGATCAACTGCCTGCCTAAGTACCAGAATTGCCAGTATTTCACAGTATTCTCCAAACCTATTTATTTAACCTATTCCACTTCAGGAAAAGAGTCACCCTGTGACTATTCTATTACTTTAAAAAATAAGTGCAGCTTTACCTTGCTGTCAAGGAGAGTAACGACAATGACAGTCCTGCAGTTTTCTCCCATAGGGTCCAGGCAGGGAAATGCTGGAAGCAACCTCCTATGTCCTGCAGGGCTAAGCAGCAGAAAAGGGAACAGCCATGGTGCTGATGGATGCTCATTGATATCAGCTGGTTCTAGGAAGAAAAGCCAAAGCAGACTTGCTGATCCCTGCAGCTTTAAAGGGCTCCATGGGCTGACCCTGAGCACCTGCTGGGAATGGGAGCTCCTAGGCTATAAAGACTGGTCCCCATCTGCTCTTCCCCAGAGGCTGTGGGGTTTTGGTTGGGTATCTAGTCTCAGTTCTGTGGTGCTTGCTCTGGCAGGAGGCAAAGCAAGGCTTTCCCCTATTGTATTTCATGGTCCTTCACAGCCCACTCCAGGTGAGCTAGAAGGCATGCATGCTGGATCCTGCATCCCGCATCCCTGCATGCTGGCAGCACCCTGCTGGGAGGAGAGAGACCTGGACTAGGTGCTTTAATGTGTGTGTGACACTTATTTCTTGTCAACCATCAAATATTGTCTTCCTCTGATCACAGTGCCTGAGATGAGCCCTAGACAGCAGCCTCAGGATGCAAATAAATACTGACACTTTGGAGAGCAGAGCCACAATGCGGACAGATGTAGAATGGGAAGCTTGCCTTTCCCATAGCTGAGCTCCACATCATTAACTTGGAGCACCCTCCCCTGGTAGGAAGGTGAGGTGACCTGTGACTGCACTGAGCTTCCTAGTGGATGAAGAGCTTTTTCCTGGAGGCCAGACTCCAAATCCCAGCCAAACTATATGGAAATACAGGACCAGGGCCAGGCCCCAGCCCTGATGGGGGAAGGAATGAGAGAAAATTTCTGCTGTCACTGATAGTTTAGGGTGTGGTGGCTTTCATGTGTACGGAGCTAGAGGAGGGAGCCCTGCAGGCCTTTGGGCAGCCTTCATGTGTGCAGGGCTAGGGCTGCCATACGGGCCTTCCTGTGTTTCGGTTTATGCCCATTGCCTCTCTTTCTGTTCCTGGGTACCACTGAGGAAGAGTCTGGTCCCATCCTCTTTATACCTTCCCTTCAGATATTTATACATACTGATAAGACTCCCACACTGCCCCTGCTTTCCTGTCTCTTCTGAATGTTTTATTTCCTAGAGAAAAGGAAAGTATCACCAGAGGTTCTGCTGAGACTTGAACTCAGATTACTGGATTCAAAGTCCAGAGTGCTGCCCATTACACCACAGAACCACTTTTTCTTTGTTAGGACCATCTTCCAGCTACAGGAGAGCAGACAGAAAGGGAAAGAGCAGTCAAAGGAGCTGTGAGCTAGGATGAGCCTAAAGAGGGTCCAACATAGAGCAACAAAGATGATTAGAAGACTGGAGCACCTATCATATGCATAAAGACTACACAAGTTAGGCCTGTTTAGCCTGGAAAAGAGAAGAGTGAGAAGAAATCTTATCAATATGTATAAATATTCAAGGGGAGAATGTAAAGAAGACGGGACCAAACTCTTCTCGGTGGTAGCCAGTGACAGGACAAGGGACAGGGGTATAAATTAAAACACAGGAAGTTCCATCTCTATATGAGGAAAAACTTCTTACCTCTGAGGGTGATAGAGCATTGGAATAGGCTGCCCAGAGAGACTGCAGAGTCTCCTTCTTTGGAGATCTTCAAAACCTGCTTAGATGCGACCCTGTGCCACATGCTCTAGGTGTCCCTAAACTGATGGACTAGATGATCTCTAGAGGTCCCTTCCAACCTCAACCATTCCGTGCTTCTGTGTGATTCTGTGATCCACTCTGGAGAGGTGATCAGGACTAAGATGTCCTTGAAAAGAAAGAAAATTCTCCATTCCTTGTGAGTAGCTATGAATGATTCCATGGAGAATGTCTCATCCTCTGAGACAGCATGGCAAGGAAGTCCTGCATGTAGCCAGAGTGTTTCTGGCGCTGTTGAGAGAAGCCACAGCTGCAGCCATGGCAGGCTGACGAGGTGGCCGAGTGGTAAAGGCGATGGACTGCTAATCCATTGTGCTCTGCACGCATGGGTTCAAATCCCATCCTCGTCGGAGATCAGGGACCAGCCCAGAAGGAGCCTTTTGGAGCAGCAACAGCAAGAAGTGCTTCTCACAAGAAGTGCTCTCTGCCTCTGATGAGTGCTCCAGTATCAGGCTGTTGACTACCAGCAGAGCAGGTGACACCTTGCTCAGGAAGTAGTCCCCCCTCCTCTCTCTCCCCGCTCCAAGGTTTGCACGATCCCATTGAACAAAGCCTTTCAAACAGCTCATCCTAAAGAGCATCTCTAGGCATGTCAAGGAAAAGAAGATGATCAGGAACAGTGAGCATGGATTCACAAAGGGGAAGTCATATTTGATGAGCAGAGAGCTGTGAATGTTGTCTACCTTGCTTCAGCAAGGCTTTCAACACCATCTCCCTTTATATTCTCATAGGAAAGCTCCAGAAATGGAGGACTGGACAGGTGGACAGCGAGGTGGATTGAGAACTGGCTGGATGGCAGGGGCAACGGATATAAGTCAAAACGTAGGAAGTTCCATCTGCACGTGAGAAAGAACTTCTTCACTGTGAGGGTGACAGAGCCCTGGAACAGGCTGCCCAGGGAGGTTGTCGAGATCTCCTTCTCTGGAGATCTTCAAAACCCGCCTGGATGCCACCCTGTGCCATATGCTGGAGCAGGGGGTTGGACTAGATGATCTCTAGAGGTCCCTTCCAACCTTAACCATTCTGTGATTCTTTCATGAAGCATGTCCTTGCCCAGTCTGCTCAAGAGAGCTCCCTACATGAAGTGTTCAGGTAACCTGCTGGAGGTGTGAGGGGTTTACAGTAGCCACAGAGAGCATACTGTCCCCTGGTTGACCAGGCCAAGGAATAGGATCATTGCTCTGGGAAATCACTCAGAGACACACTACTGTGTCTTTCTCTTTGCATGACAGAGAGCTGCAAGACACTTTCTTAGGATCTGCAAAGTACTACTGGAAGTGCCTGAAGTCTGCTACTGCTTGGATGCTCCTGTCACCTTTCTCTCTCTCTCTCTCTCTCTCTCTGCCCTTGTGGCTATTTGTCAGAAGCAAGGAGCGAATAGTTTCTTGCTCCAAAAGGCTCCTTCTAGGCTGGTCCCTGGTCTCCGACAAGGATGGGATTTGAACCCATGCGTGCAGAGCACAATGGATTAGCAGTCCATCGCCTTTACCACTCGGCCACCTTGTCAGCTGCCAGGATTGCAGCTGCTGTTCCAGAAATCATTCATGCCTTAGTCGGAGCTTTCAAGCTATGCGTAAGCCACTGCACATCTTCCAAAAGATCGCTTATTCTGAAACTCACCTTGATTCTATGGTTATAGAATACTTGGAATGACCACGATGCAGGAAAAGGAGAGTTAGATCCTGGAGTAGAAGGACAATCACAACACATGAGAGGTTAAAGTAGATTTAATGAACTTACACTGTAACTGTTATGGAGAGTCCTGGGAACCACATGGAAGGGTCACTCATGGGAAGCAGTTGGATGTAGGAGTTGGACACCTAGGCAAGAAGCATTTTCTTTAGGCTAAGGGCCCCTTTCATTTGCCACAGCCATTTTCTTATCTTGGATACACTAAACTTGAACTGTTACTGGTTGTGAAGAAGCGAGAGGTTATTGACAAAATGGAATGTGTGCCCTTACTGTTTTCGGATAGCACGTAGACAGTAAAATCAGGGGCTGCTTTCCTGTACTCTGTCAGTCATCCGACTCCTCACCACAACTTCTGCAGGTGTTCTCGCTATATGGGGATGAATGAAAAGGTAATGCCCAAGAGACTCTAAAGTTTTGCAATGGAGGAATTCCTTTTAACAATGGGCTGGTTGGCTTTTGAGGGAGGAGAATGAAACATAACTACAATGCTTCTCAGTACCTTAATGAGAAAATTAAAGTAAAAATGAAGTATAGAAGCTTAAGCAAAGTGTTTCAGAGGTTCAATAAAGCACAGGCAACTGTCCAAACCCAAATGCAAGCTCTAGACAAGGATGACTGGTTACCCAGCTCTTTGGCTGGGGAATTAAGCCAGACGAAACTGCAACTTGACAGTTTAAGTGTTGCACAATGTCTTTAATGAGGAAAAAAAAAGCACAAAAACACCAACAGCAGAACATCAGAAAAGCCAATGAGTACCTCAACGAAACCTTTTCTTCTCCCTTTCCCATTTAAGATCTTAAAACTCCTATCTCAGTCCAGAAGGGTAGCAGCACAAGCTATTTTTTAGGACATACCAGGTGTGTAAATAAAACACAACCCCTCACAGAGCTTTGCAGGCTTATCTAGCAAAAAAATCTAGGAAAAAAACATAAACAAAAAAAGACATCTGCAATGGTCTTGCTGATGTCTATGTTCCTAATTACTAAAGTTAGGAACGCAGTAGCATCTTGAAAGAAATACACTACCTGTTTTGTTGGAACCTATTCTCATGGAGTAATTAAGGCCCTTTTTCTGTCAACTGTTGTTCTGTGAAGGACAAATCGTATAATCCAAAGGTATAATAACTCTGTACTGGCCTCATTAGGGCACAGTTCGTATCAGCAGAGGCTGTCACTTGGCTGCTCTCTATTCTCTCCTATAAACTGCTTCTGCTCTGACCTGAACCTAAATTGGATTCCAGTTGTTCCACAATGCAGGGTAGTGCTGTGACTCAGATTCACCCAGTTTCTCCTGGGAGGACCACAGACTTCTCCCTCATGCCCCCTACCCTCTGTCCTCCCCCCCCACACACCCTTTGGAGAAGTAAGGAACCTTTTGAAAACCCTACCAGAGTTTAAGCTGAAGGTCACTGCTCCTGTGGCACACTTGGAATCCTGAATCTGAACCTTTAATATAGGCCAGTACAGAAACTAATTATAATCTAGAAAAGGAAAAGCTAATTGTAATTCTAGTGATTCTAAGATTAAGGAGAGGTAGGTCAGGAAAGTCTGGTTGCAGTTATAAATAACGTATGAATGCAAAATGAATGACCTATCCTCAGGACAATGCTAAAACCATATGCAGGTGCTCTGAACCACTCACGAACCACACATGTGATGACTGATGTAATTTGAATGCAGGAGCATGTGGCAGAGGTTTATTCCTTCATTTCCAGTTATGCTCTTCCTTTCCTTGTTATTCCCAGCTCCCACAGGAGCGTCCCTGGGTTACACTCTCAATGGCCTTGACCCTGACCACTATGGTGGGCTCTGATTAGATACTGTGACCACAAGGATCTTTATGTGTCTTGTCTTTTCTCCCCTGAAGACTCTGGTTTTATTGTGAGGCTCAATAATCAGATCATTGGTGGAGAGTTCAGGCTGATATTAAGACAGCACTTGTTCCTTCTGACATTGCTTTGTCTTCCCGAGAGCCTTAAAGGAAGTCTCCCTTCTGGACTCACCAGACTTAAGGGAAGTCTCAGTACCCCCAAAATGGACTCCACCATAGCATGCTGGAGGACTTTCTGCAGACCTCTTTAGACAGCAATAGAGAACTTAAGGGGCACCTTCATCAGATCTAAGATATCATAAGATTATAGGGAGGAATTTTTTGATTAGTGTAAGGAACCCTCCAAAAGACAGCAGAATCTCAAATTAGTAGTTTGAGAGACTGTCAGGAAAATTTGAAAGATCAAGTAAAGCATATTAAAGGCAAGTTAGAAAAATACCAAATACCTACTAACCCTATGGCTCCCTTCTACTCTTTGCTTCCCAATCACCCCAGGAAGAGAAGGAGATGAAGAACGATATTTTAGCATTTCCTTACCCTTACTCTATAATACAAGAGAAAGCACAAGCAAATCCAGATTTTTGGAATATGCCTGGTTGTTCTCCATTTGCTAGAAGAACTTGCCATCAACAGGACATTAACACAGACATCTTCATGGAAAATGCCAAGGCCAGAAGGAAGGGTCATTGTTCACATTCTGTGGACACCAAGGTACTTAAGAAATCTAGTGAAAAAATTCCAAACATAAAACAAGTACTTAAAAAAAATAAAAAGGAATTAGAGACTGCCACTAACTTGTTACAGTCTGAAATAAGGCCATATGAAACCGCTCTTGCATGCTATCTTGCCTCATGAGGTTGGACAGCGATTAACAGTGGAAGTAGATTGGACTCTCCATGCTCTAGCTAATGATAAAGGGCTTGTAGCCTAGGATTGCCCCTTGAGGCTATCCAGCAAGTCAGTCCAAAAAAGTGGATTGGGCTAAAATAAGTAATTTCAAAGAGAACGAATGGGAATTCCTTGCAGATAATAGGGACAACCTTAGGGCAATCCTTGACAGGCATTCCGGCATGGGTCACGCTGCTGAAGTGGTGGCAGCTGCCTTTGTTCAAGGCTTAACACAGATGCAAGGGCAATTACAATATATTACCACTGGGCGGCAGAGAAAGCCCAGTTAAATACCTACCATTACTAATAAGCGCAATACATGTGAGGAGGGGGGAAAAAAGGGGCACTGAGATTAAACTCCTGGCACTGCAAATTCAAAATTTTATTTCCAGAAATAAAATATTAATAAAAAAGGATGAGCTATAAGATGCTGAAGCAAAAGAAACGGAATAGGAAGGGTCTAAAATCAAGGAATGTGAAATCCTTTATTTTTTCCAACAATTTCTATCAATCATGTAAACATGAGGAATAGGTGGAAGTGAAAATGTCCATACTGACCTAATTATGAACTCTTCCATACAACAGACTACAGTAACATTGTTCTTCAATCAAAAAGGAAAAAGGGACAAGAAATATACTCAAGGGAGGCTACTGCACGTATATGTAGGATGCCTCAACAACCAAATGCTTGGCATCGCCACTGATTATTAAAGTCTCAATACAAACACCATCTCCCATAAAACACAGCCATGGTGAGCTCTTTCTTTCCAACAGAGCAAAACAGATACCTCCAGAATGGGCTAATCCATCCCTAACCAGAGCAAAACAAGCAAGAACCTCAGGGTAAATTACATAGACAAGTCCCACACAGCTACCTGATTTCACGCAGAAGAATGCGCTGAAGCAAAGCAAGCCACTTGGTCCTGACACATGTTCAGGCACCTCTCAGCAGACTCTGGCAGTGCTTGCTAATGCCTTCCTGAGCTCTTCTTTTATTTAGGTCACTAACATGAAAGGTCAAGTCTGGTAAGGTAATGGACGTGTCCTACCCAAAGGAGAAGACATGGCTCTTTTCCAGAAGCAAAAAAATGCTACAGTGGATTTCAAGGTAAAGGAGTGTAAGAAAGCACCAAGGCTAGGAATGGGCATTAAGGCACTGTGGAGTGCCCTGGCAACTTAGAGCAACAGTCTCCTCCGGCTGCATAACATGGATTCGAAGGAACCTAGTAGGCCATCACATGCCGGTCGGAGGCTCAACAAAGCTGATCTGCATCCTGCTGGGGGAAGAACGCTATATGAGTACAGGAAGCAGGGAAAAGTCAGGAAAAGAGGAATGAACCCAAAGCAGTCTTCTGGTGAGTCCTCTAAACAGTTGACACCATTATCTCCAAGGCCACTCATGCTAGCATGGGCATGAGGTGCAGTGAG